>APFE031726946.1:7391-26822 GCA_000404065.3 Pinus taeda | reverse complement strand
CCTTAAAACTATCATCATTGAGGCCATCATGGAATGCTAACAAAAGTGTGTTGGAACCCAGATTTTTTGGAGGAGAACATCAACGTCAAGGAAATGATTGTAATATCTTCTTGATTTAATATATATGCAACTATCAATTGATTTCCTACATAATGTGTCATCTCACATGTTTATGGATTAATGATTCTTGACTTATTAAGTAGGTTGAATTACAATTTTTCTATTATGACAGTTGTTGTTTGTTGTTGTTTACTTGTTTCAGGTGTTTGAAGAAGCAAAAGGGAGATATTTGGAGCGAGCAAGAAAGGTCATCACCAAACGAGATAAACATACTAAGACGTAGGTCCTCTTAATTGGTTCTAACCTAAGGAAATCTTCCATAGAATGTCTTGTTTGTGACTAGACCCGCAATCGGGCTAGAGGAATTGTTTGTGTATGAACTTAGAATTTTACTTCATCATGGGTAGGTTGCAGTTCTTTGACCTAGAGCTGCCAGCATGGGTTTTGATATGAAATACCATGTTGTAACTCTTTTGGAAGGTTTTCCCAAAATGCAGGAGAAGCTTTGCATGCTAGAAACTTCAAGAATAGTGAATTCGATGTTGTTGGGTAGAGATATGATCGATCCCTCCCATTTGGAGCACTTGATCCTACCTTTAAGGGTCTGTCCCTTGATATGTGGACCTTCCTCCCTCCCTTTTGGATCCCTAATTCCATCTCCCTTCCTATAAATCAAGTCCCCTCCATCCCCAAATGCTTGGTCATTGATTGTCTACATTCCTATGCTGAGATTATGCCCAAATGCTTCCCATCTAAGTTGGAGAAGGAGTGCTTGAAGAGTCTTGGATTGGACTTGGAATTCCACCTAAAAGGAGGTCTCCAACATCGAGGCAATGGTTGTATGCTTCCATATTTTATTCATTAATATATACATATGATGTTCACTTTCCATAAATGTCTAAATATTTATGTATTTAGCTTCATACTCCTTGATCTATCAAGTAGTTTATGTTTGATATATAATATGTATGTTCTTATATCTCTTGATGTGTTTTGATCTCTCATATAGGTCTTTGAATGCAAGGAATAATGAGGAGCAAGCCTAGAAGCTAAGGGATTGAGGTCATCTTCAAAGGATTGAGTGATAAATCTCCCTATATTTTTGAACATAAGCTAGGAAAGTATGCATTAGTTTGTTGCTAAACCAATGCATTGGGCTATAGATATCATTGTTGTTTGTAGAAGTGATTTATCTTCACAAAAAATGGTGACTTCAAATTCATTAGGTTTTGTCTTATCCAAAGAAGGCATTTGGATCAATCCCCTTAAGGTGGAGGCCATAATGAATTTTTTCCCTCCATCTTCTTTACATTAGTTGCAGAGTTTACAAGAGAAAGTGAATTTCCTTAATCATTTTGTCCCAAATTATGTTGAACTTGCCAAGGTATTTACTCGTTTGTTAAAGAAAGGGATCCCATTAATTTGGGATGAAATTTCTCAAAAATCATTCGATGCATTGAATAATTCCCTCATTAGTGCTCCTTTACTGCATCCCCCAGATTATCACCACGATTATTTCTTGTACTTGGTTGTCGCCAATAGTACTATTGCTATGGTACTTGTTTATGACAATGATGATGGAGACAAAAATGTGATTTATTACTTGATTCTAAACTTTTTGACACTGAAACTTGATATGCCCATCTCAAGAAATTTGTTTTGGTAATTGTTCACGTTGTTCAACACTTTTGCCATTATATTCTCTTATGTAAGGCCACTGTGATTTCTAACTACACCTCCATGACATACATTCTAACTTGTCATTTACTGGGGGTAAGTATTCTAAATGGATTGTTACCCTAGAAGAATTTGATAAAGCTAAATCAAAGATATCACTAATTTTCATCGAGTTGATTTGTGACCTTACTTCTGCAACCACATCTACTACATCTGACGAGCTAATTCCTGACGAAACTCTCTGCCTAATAAATATTGTCAACCCATGGTATGGAGATATTATTATCTATCTCTAGACCCAAACATTTTAACCGAAGTTATCCCACTCTGAACATCGTTGCATGTGAGATTAGTCTCAACCTTATCGAAATATTGGGGATACTTTATACTATGTTGGTGTCGATTACATCCTTCATCAACATTTAATAGTTGAGGAAGTTGAGAGAGTCCTAAATGAGTGTCACTTTGGGGCCTGTGGTGATCACATGTCAAGATATGCTACAACTCAAAAAATTTGTTGCATTGGTTATTTATGGCCTTCAATCTTCAAAGATTTCATTTTAGTTGTCAAAAAATGTCATGCCTACCAGATTTATAACCACAAACAATGCACCCACCCATACCCTCGCACCCAGTTTTGACGGTCAGACCCTTTGAAAAATGGGGTATTGACTTCATGACATGTAACCCTTGCTCGGCTGGGGGGCATGGTTATATCATCATCGTCAGCAATTATTTCAATAAATGGGTTGAGGTGATGCCCACATACGCTGCTGATGGTAAAAATGTGGCTCAATTCCTTTTTAATCACACCATAGCTCGATTTGGTGTCCCTTATGCCATCGTCACTGACCATGGCTCTCAGTTTTGACATTATATGCTTACTGCTCAATTGGCTTTTCATCATGACAACTCAAATCCTTACTCCAACAACCAAGTTGAGGCAGTCAACAAAATCTTGGTTACAATGATTCAACATATTGTTGGATACATAAACAAAATTTGCACCTTATGTTATTTTTAGCTCTATGGGCATATCGAATCACAGCTAAGACAACAACTAGATTCACACCCTTTTAGTTGGTGTATGGTCTAGAGGAAACCCTTTTGATTGAATGTAAGATTCCTTCATTAAAAATAGTTATAAAATTACTCCTTATCACTTCACCGGAGGAGAAATGATTAATTTACCTTGAAAGGATTGATAAAACTTGTCGTATTGTTGTGTTAGTGATTTAATCTCAAAAGAAATGAGTTAAATTACAATATGATACAATTGTTACTCATTGTGTTTTTTCTAAAGGTGACTTGGTCTTATCATACGATCAAGCCAACGATAAATTGGGAATTGGGAAATTCAAACCAAGGTGGCATGGGCCTTACATTGTTAAACGAGCATTACAAAAAGGTTCCTATGAGTTGGCTGACTATGAAGGAAATCAGTTGGTTGAGCCCTGAAACGGGCTTTACCTCAAGAACTATTATGCATGATTTCATGTAAATACTTTGTACATTAGTTTGATTCATTAGTATGCAATTGGTTTGGCGTGCTTGTTTTCTTTTGCAATAGTGTTTCCCTCTATTTACCGTATGTCCTACTTGGTCTGCATACTTCATCGAACTTAACATTGGTTTAGCTGATGGTGCTTGTCATAGTACATGGAATCTATCTTCTACTGCACGAGAAATCTATGACCATAATGGTGAGTTGGTGAATTTACAAGGCATATGTTTAGGTTGTACTACTAATAACATTACCAAATATAGTGTAGTTATCAAGATTTTGTCAGAAGCCATTGCTCTTGGCATTATAGAATTAGTCATTAATCTTGATTCACATCTCTTTGTACTAAAACTTAACAGACAATATTCAGTTAGAAACCCTCAGATTTTGAAAATTTATTTTCGAGTTCGTCTCTTATAACGAGACTTTAATTGTATTACTTATCAACATAATCTGAGACCTTTGAAAACATTAACATATACATTGGCTAATTATGTATTATATAGAAATTTTTGACAGATGTAAAACAAAAACCACCACACAATAGAAACAGTAAACAGGAAAACCATGTCTATATATATATAAGTGTTTGTAAAAAAAATTTATTACATCAGAAAATCAAAATATGTGTTTTGAGACACTGGGCTTCTCGAGCCTACATAAATGTAGAAAGATAAAAGCTAGAGATGTTTATCTGGCAACATGGTGCTAATGATAGCATGACATAGCTTTGATGACTCGGTTCAACAACTCACACAGTCCAGCAGACACCCCTATGGTATGCCTTTGATATTGCAGTGCCACCTCATCAGTCAATACATATTCTAGAATGCCTCTTATCAAGACTTACAGGTTATGTTCCACCTTAATTGGGTCAAATCCCTCCTCATAGGGTGCCTCCTCCTCAATCTTTCATGCCACCCACCTGGCTATCAAAGAAACCCCTAGAGGTCTCTTTGGTCCAATATCTACAAAAATCATAAGTATCAAATCTCAGTGCACATGAAGCAAAAATTAGAAACTTCAAAAAAAATTAAAAATAGTTTTTACCTGCATCAGTCCACTGTGTACCACGTGGAAGCGGAAGATCAGGATCTCCTCAAACATTTATGCTTGCATATGCCCAATCATCGACAATGATTAGATACTAACGCAACCATCCAAAAACTGTTGGAGGAAATGACATTTATTGACTACCTCCATGTCAAGGCATTAGATCGCCCCATCTCAGTGATTGTGGATCCCTGGGCGCTAGAGCATCCACTTCTATCAACTAATATCAAAAAAATGGTACATGTTGTAAGAAGAAAATCAATAAGATGGATCCATAGCCAAACTGTTTCAACTTCCTTATCTTGCACTTTGTAAGTTTGTCTTTCATGTTGACCAACAATCCCTCACACCAATTGAAAACTGTGGGATTTAGGCAGTCTATAGCATACTAAAAATGAACTTTGTTGCCTTATGCAATGTCTGAGCTCCAACAACTTGAGCCATGGTATGAAAAAAATTTCTTAGCGGGAGATTAGTGATGGTAGTTTGTCAATATTCCCACTCTTGTTTTTCTAGGAACTTGGACAATGCCTCATGATCAGTATATCTATACTCTCCCCAATAGGAAAAGGATCGAATAGTTGAATTCATTCTCCCTCTTGGAAAAACCATTAACGAAGTATATATCTGAGATGTCAATCTCAAGTTCCTGATCCCCAATGATGAATATTTTCTGGTTTACATCCCACCAACTAACCATAGCTTTAGTAATTTGATCTGGGTTCTAATCCTAGGAATCCTGAAGAATTTTAGCAACCCGCATACTCGAAGGGAAACAATGCAATTTGGGTCTTAGGTTGCTTGATGGTCTTCGAATTCATGTCCTCTTTCCTTCCATTCTATCACCCTTTTTGGTTGATTTACCTATGGAACATCCATAAAAAAAATGTCATGAGCATCCATGGAAACAAATCTGGAAAAAAATCATTAAACATGGAGGATTTTTGGAAAAACATTAAACTCTACACGAGCGTGATTGTTCCTGTATTTTTTCGCGCTGCCAGTGCACTGACACAGTTGGCCACAAGGTGAGTAGCATGGGTCCGATAGGTAAACCCTGCATTGAATGACCTCAACATAAAAAAATTGAAAACCTTCCTTGCTACCTAATCTATGGATGAAAACATATGAAATTACGACCAAATTACAAAGAAGGGGCATATCTCTTACCTGCAACAAACGGCTTGACGAATCATGTCCTAGATTGGTCGCACTCCTCGCATGAAGATCAGAGTAAAATAGGGTAAAAATGCTCTCTGATTTACAAAATGGTAAAATGGTAAAAACGGTTTACTTTTTTGGGTTTTTATAATTTTTTAAAAGATATTTTTACCAAATTAGGGCATATTTCTCTTATATTTTAATATTTTTTCCTCGAAATGGGTAATGTGTGTTTCTCTTGTGCAACACCAAGTCATGGTACATGGTGATGGTGATTAATTTTGACTTATTCAACAAGTTTTATTTTATCAATTTTTCTGACTCCAAAAAATAAATGACAAAGGAACCCCCCTAAAGTCATCTTTAAGCTCTTTTCTGACTCTCAAAACATGAAAAGATTGTCGAGTACTTGTTGTTTCAAACTCATTAAAGTAAATGAGATGGCATCTACTCAGTATAAGTTTAACCCTTTTCTGGACTAAGATAGACTATTGTATGAAAAAGGAATACCATAGTCGAACATGGCTAAGTGGTTCTCTTTGATATCATTTTCTACTTTTTCAGATTTAGGAGACTATTTACAAAAAAGGGACCTTTGGAGTTTTCTTTTTCACCTCTTTTTCAAAATCTATAAACCTCAAAAAGATGTAGAGTTACCCCTCCTTCGGACTCATAAATCTTAAACTAGGACTTGTCACCGTGACAAGATTGAGTTTCTAATTCATAGGGATCGTTAAACTTACTAGGATGGATTCATCCCAAGGATGAAATTATATGGCAAGCATATGCTATCCCCTTGAAGCTTGCAATAAAAAATAATTGGCTACTCACTAGAAATAGTCGGGGGAAAATTAAAACAACTATCTCTTGTATTTTGTGTAAAGGAAATAGGTCATTCTTCAACATGAAACTTATATGTTGCTCGTGTCGGGTTTGGGTTATCCTCACTTCATCACTTTCCTTTGTGGGTTTGGAAAATCCATTTTACCTCTCATCTGATTATACTGAATTTTCATTATGACTTCTGATCCTATGTTGATTCAATTGTTTCCAAACTCTGGAGTCATGTCACTAATATGTTTAAGAGAAGTCTCATCTGTAGTCTTTTACGATTTATACATTGCCTGACCTTTCTACCATAGTCTTGAATCAAAATTATCTACTCTAATACATCTTTCATTTCGTGTCGATGATGCGGGATACATTATGACCCTATTTTAACAGATCACTTCTTTTCAACTTCAACTCATTATCCAGGAAGATGATATAGAAACTCCCTTCCAGTACCTTGGAGTATGCATGCCTCAATGGCAATTTCTTTGCATTCAATGACAGGGTCACATCATTGGTATTCAATCAAATGATTCTATGGGTGTTTGACTTCAACTTTGTTATTAACACTCGTGGATTATGTTGTTGTACCTTGAAAACCATTGGAATTATTGGTGGTTTGTCTCATGCTTGTTAATGGTTTACATCCTTGACCGAAAATCAAGTGGTTTTCTATATTTTTCGACTTCGACACATCTATTCACATGCTATAATTCATACATTGATTGGATTGGGACAAAGCTCAAGACCCTGGATTCCATTTGATAAAATCCAAGTTGCATGGAGTTATGATTTATTCATGATTGTACACATGTTTCCCTCTATACATATGGTTGCGACCATATTGTGGGTCCATATATATGACCCTTTTTATTTGGATGGTTGTGTCCATGCCATCGATCTATGCACATGATCCCTTCTATTTGGATGGTTGTGTCCATGTGATTAATTCATATATTATTAGATGCCTATCCATAGATGTATCACTAGGAATGTTTATATCAGATATATCATATATGTATATGTATATGTTTGATTTGTAGGTCTCCTGATGGTGTTTTTCTAGTCCTTGTCTTGACATGTAAAGCATTTCGCCCATCACTCCTTGTTTTTCCTTCATGCTTTAGGGGGCATATGTTACACAATATTTTGTCACACTTCCTGTTCACTTCATGTTCCACATCACAAAGTGCCAAAATATTGACAACTATGATGTGTACTCATCATGAATCACATATCCCTAAAGAATAGAAGAAAATTTTCCCTAACTCAATTCTGGAGAAGGTTGACTAAAACCCTAAATTTCAGGACCAACACTCTTTTCTCCACTACTTACCCATGTTGATGGAAGGTTGCATTTATTTTACCTAGCATTATTAGTGTGGGTTTTTATGTGAAATCCCACACTCAACCTCTTCTTGCAGGTTTTCCCAAAATGAAGCAGAAGCTTTACATGCTAGACACTTTGATAACAACTAGGTATATGTTTTTGGGTAGAGATATGGTCGAGATCTCCCATTTGGAAATATTTATACTACTTTTAAGGTCCTTCCCCTTCATATATGGACCTTCCTCCCTCTTTTTGGGATCACTAACTCCCTCTCCCTTCCTACAAATCAAGTCTCCTCCATCCCCAAATAGTTGGTCATTGATTTCCTGCATTCCTATGTTGAGATTATGCCTAAATGCTGCCCATCTAACTTTGAGAAAGAGTGCTTAAAGAATCTTGGCTTGGACTTTGAATTCCACCCAAAAGGAGGTCTCCAACATAAATGCAATGGTTGTATGCTTTCCTTTTTGATTCATTAATATATACATATGATGTTCACTTTTCATAAATGTCTAAATATTTATGAATTTAGCTTAATACTCCTTGATCTTTCAAGTAGTTTATGTTTGATATATACTATGTATGCTCGTGTATATCTTGTTGTATTTTGATCTCTCTAACAGGTATTCAGATGCAAGTAATATTGAGGAGCGAGCCTGGAAGCTAAGGGATCAAGGTCATCATCAAAGGATTGAGTGCTTAGCATCATAGCAATGTAGGTTTCTCTCTCTGTGTATTTCTCAACATAATCTAGGAAAGTTTTCATTAGTTTGTTTAGTTTGTTTCCAGACCCACTCATTGGGCTAGAGATATCACTTTTGTCCACAAAATGGATTTATCTTCTCAATAGAGTGCTTCCCTAATATGAGATATTCCATGATATTATTGATGAAATGCCCATAGATTTACACTCGACTGAGATTGGGTATGATGTTGCTAGCATGGCTAGCTATGAGGCGAGATGTAGAAGCTCCTTATAGATCCATCTGATTAGGATCTGAATATGAAATGGGTACATTACAATGATAGAGAATCCCATATATATAGTTGGGACTTAGATACTTCCGTTTTTTGAGATAATGTAGTTGTTTGAGACAAGCTTAGGCTTGTGATTCACATCTCCTTGAGAGGGAGGATGATTATGGTATCCTTTTGTGATTTATATGATTATTTATTATAACATGATATTTGATTTGATGTTTTGTATGAATAGGAAACAATTTCTATTGAGACAAGCAGATATCAGACTTGGGTATGATGAGGGCAGTGTTTATCGAGGACACTGAGCCAACTCTTCCTCCATGTTTGAGCTCCTGGGTTGAGGAATTGAGATAGAGGGCTCCTGGGGTTGAGGGAACTCTAGAAAATAGGGTATGACCCCTATCTGTTACCCAAAGGGTTGGAGATGTTTCTCACCTATCTGTTACCTATAGGGTTGGATATGTCTCTCCCCTATCTGTTACCCATAGGGTTGGAGATGTTTCTCCCCTATCTTCATAGGGTCAAATAACACTTTTCCCCTATATGGTCTTTGTAGAGTATACCCCAGTTGGAATCATACCCACAAGCAGGGCTTGTCGGGAATACCGCTCCTTGTTTGGCCAACGGGTTGAAAGTGTACTTGGGGTGTACAACTCAAGTTGATTATGATGCATGTGTTCTACCACATGAATATTCAGGATCATTGATAGGAATATCAATATGCAATAGGAAGGGTTCAAATAACCCTATGTATTTCTGGGTTGAGATTGAGCTCCTTGATGACATCCCAAGGTCGAGATGTGCTCCCCTATGTGTTTAGATATCCTATTACTCAATATGGGATTGTATATATATAGCTATCCCATGACATTTCAGGTCAAGATGTGCTCCCCGATATGGTTCCTGGTTGAGATGTGATTGTTGATGATATGCTTGACAATGATGATTGATGATGATATTTCAGGTAGTATCCCACTCGCAAAAATTTCAAGTATTATTCTGATAGATAGAGGGTGGTAGCTTAAGCTCCCCTCTGGTAACAAAGTCTTGTTCTTTTAGATTCGATAATGTTCATCATACAAGCAGAAAAA
Source organism: Pinus taeda (assembly GCA_000404065.3). NCBI lineage: Eukaryota > Viridiplantae > Streptophyta > Pinopsida > Pinales > Pinaceae > Pinus > Pinus taeda. Next base: position 17,134 of record APFE031726946.1, on the reverse strand, counting down.
ATCAAGAGATAATCAGAAATAGGAAAGGGATAGATCGAGATGTACATTGATGATTTGTGATGACGAGACACTTGAGATGGTCATGTCATGATGACTACATGATAGAGATGATCAGTGTCGATATGTGATGACACTTTAATGGCATATTGATCGATGGTCAAATATCAATAGGTGGAATTCTCCCTAGTTGAGAGGGAGTGTTAAAATTATGAACATCCGACCAAATGCCACTCTTGATAGCTCATATGATGAAGATAATTATTTCAATATATTCCTCTTTTCAAGAGGACCAAAATCAACATAAAGATAACCTCATTTGGACAATAAGAAGTTAGTTTTTGAACTTATTTTATCCACTCATGTATCTTGGAATAGGTCAGACCTATGCACAAGTACAACTGGACAGGTCAGTCTCAACATCAAGTGGACCCTCATGGAAGTCTACAAATATAAGATACCTCAAGTTCATTTCGAAACATTGATCAAGTCATCTTATCTTCTCTTCTATTGTCTTAGATGGCACAGGTCTGACAGAGGATGTTCATGCAAAGGGTCTGAAACTTCAGGGTTGAAGTTTGCACATGTCTATGGTTTTTGAGTCTTGGGCATACACTCATAACTAAGGATTTTTATCCCTAGATGCATGAATCCAATTCTATAAGCGGCATCCAGATCTATCTCAAATGTTCACACACAATGTCTTAGGATGCGTTTGGGAGGCTAAGGTTTCTGCAGTCCAATTTGGTCCCAAACGCATGCACGAATAGGTCAAGGGTGCATCTGGGCTATCTAAAACACTTTCACAATAGCTTGAAGGTTGTGTCTCGGGGTTTTAGGAATATGCAAGTGTGTTTAGCCCCAGGATGCATGCATACAGTTCACCAAGCAGCATCTATGACTGCCATAGACACTTGCACTACTCCTCCTATGTGTATTTGGGACTAAAATATGAAATTTTCGTATTACGAGGACTTTGCTAAATGACAACAATTTTTAGCAGTTGAATATAGATAGTGACAATACATTTCATTCCTCAAAATTAGGTTTTTGAGGATAAGCATGATTAGGTTCATTTCATGGATTTCATAGTTGTTTTACTGGATAGTTGCATAGATGAAGATATGGATCAATGTACTCTATTTTGTTGAACCATTTGATGATGATATAAGAAGAATTTTTAAGGGTTTTCCCCATAGTGGGTTTTGCCTTGGTCTTGGACCAATCCCATTGTCTCTATGTGTGCATGTTTTTCTTCTATTATTCCTTTATGTTATAATAATGTTGTTCTTTATACATAGTTTCATATGCTGATGTATAATGATGTAAATTTGAATAATGTAATGATGATATGGGGTGAAGTTAATGTGTTAATGAAGAAAAGCAAATATCTAAGCAAAGAACAATATAGCCCTCATAAAAGTTAATATTCGTCTATTAGAAACATGATTTAGAAATACTAGCTATATAAAGTCATGATTTTGACGAGAAGAGGGAAATCTAGAAGGAGAGGAGGAATAATTGTTTTTGGAACAGAGTGATGCTAATTATTATGACTATGGGATGAATTTTAATACAATTATTTAGATGTGGCTTGATCCACATGTCTCTTGTTTCATTTTTTTTTCATGGTCATGTTCTTATTTCATTATATCTTGTTCTCTATCTATTTGGAGGATGTGATTTTCCAACTTCTCCAGCTAGTTCACCACCTTCCTCGGGAAATGCCTCTAGTAAAGAAAACTCTCTAGACTTATTAGAGTCAGAAGGATCTACCAATATGGTAGATAATATGTAACATAATCTAAATGATAAAAATGACCCTGGTACCCCTTGGTTGGACCAAGATGTTGTGGTTGTTTCAAGTGTACAACATCGCCTTCTAAGGAATCCCTGTAAATTCTTTCCCATGTTTGATCCTGATTCAAAATGCCTTGTTCAAGATCATGTCAAGGAATTTATGCTTGTTATTAGGAAAAATAGTGTTCGTCATGAGGATGTGGCATTCCAATTGTTCATGTACACATTTGAAGGAAATTCCACCATGTGGTACCTTTCACAACCTTCACAAAGTATAGTTTCATGGGCTCAGTTTGACTCAACATTTCTAGAGAAATTTGGAGATAATAAACCACCCAAATTTCTAGTAGATGAGTTTTCTAATATGAAAATGAAAAATAAGGAAAATGTTAAATGTTTTAATGTTAGGTTTCTATCATTAAAAAAAATAAAAAAATTCCACTGAGTCTTTACCTCCTGAAAACCTTATTGTTGCTTACTATATTAAAGCTTTGCATCATGATATAGGTGCATGGGTAAAGAGGGTGAAAATATCCACTCTCCATGCATCCTTTGAAAAAACCTAAAAGGTAGAAAATAAATACTCAGTCTTAAACCCTGCACTAACAAGTCATCTGATTCCACTTCTACCTCATGGAAGAAAGCAGAAACATCCAAGCAGTCTACTGGTAAAAAGGACCAATATTCCTTAGACATAGAAAGCATCCAAAAGGTACTTAATAAATTGTCAAATGAAATAATTTACCTCAAGAATGGTAAAACTGAGAGGCCATCAGATATAGGAATTTTTACACAATCTTTTATAAAGCCACCTATTCGTAACTAGAATCCTCTTAATGAAGGCCTAAACATGGAAGGATTGGAAAAAAAGTTACAAGTTTTGACATATGACTTTGAGTCAACACATGAAAATAATGAAGAAGTGAAGAATGAGCGTAAATCTAAAGATAATGATGAGGTTCAACCTCCTAAATTCCCATTCAATGCTTATGATGAATATTATGGTTTTGTTTGTGCATATAATTGAAGAAAAGCACTAGTTAAAAGTCAACTCAAGCTGCAACTAATAAAAACCCAGATAAACAACCTCCTACCATCCAAAAAACTAAGATACCAAAAATTGGATATGATCCAATAAATGATCTAAAAAATATCAAGGCTAATATATATTTATATGAGCTCTGGACGATCCCTACAATATACAAAAAAATGTAGCAACACATTGCTAACCTAAAAACTCCTCCTGGAAAGGATGTAGCTGCATTCCTTATACTCATAAAAAGATACCTCAGACCATTTTTCTTTCCTTGCAATTTTTAATAAATCGTTTCATAATTGTATGATTGATACAAGAGCACCATTGAATGTCATGCCACTTTTTGTTTGTAAAAATATCAATGCTCAAATGAAACCTTCAGATGTAAAAATCCTACAATTGGACATAAATTTTATCAAGGTTGTTGGTGAGTTAAATGATTTCTTAATCAAATTCTCAAAAGATAGTAGAGTCCATCATAACATAGATATTATAATAATTGATATTCCTGAAGTATATGGGTTACTTTTAAGCAAGGATTGGCTACAAAATCTTAAAGGATTTATGGACACTGATTTAACATAGCTACGGATTCCCTAGAAAAGGGAACCCAATAAAATCAAAATAAATAGGGATCCTTACATGAAAAACGTAATTATCGATCTTAATTATGTCAATGAACTAGTAAAAAGAAACATTTTTCTAATTGTTGTCTCTTTCTTTGGTAATTTTGTTGTTGATTTTTCTGCAAATTTAGATTTAGAACAACAATCAAATTTAGAAAAATTTAAAAACATTGTCACTTTAATCATGAAATTGTTGATATCATTAATGACAAATCTGAGATCTTGTCACTTTATTTTGATGGCTCTAAATTGAAAGAAGGAGCTCACGCAAGTTGTAAGCTTTTGGATCCGAAAGATAATAAGCAGATTAGAAATTCAATGTACTCACAATGTCATGGGATATGAAGCTTTAATTCAAGAGCTCTACAAGGTTCTCAACATTAGATTAAGGTATTTGAAAGCTTATGGTGATTTTGAAATAATTGTTAGGCAGGTAAGGAATTCAATTCATTGCCTTTCAACTCACTTGAATGCTTTTCAATCTGAGGTATGGGTTTTGATATCAAAATTTTTAGCTTTAATATTCAGTCTTTTTCTAGAATTGTAAATCAAGAGGCTGAATTGTTAGATAATATAGCTTCAATATTAATTCATGTTGAATTTTGAACTTAATGAATTCTCCGTTGAAATTCTTTTTAGACCTTTCGTATAGGACACTCTTACTAATTGGTATATGTTTGATGACAAAAAATAGTTAATCAATTTTCTTCAATTAGAAGTAACTTTTAAGGATTTAGTTATTAAATAAATCGCACATGAAGAGAACCTACAAGATTTTCAAAAATCGACAAGAAACTTTCATTTGATGAGCTTCTGAAGATGTTAAACCTGATCCGTAGATCTATTGTGACATTAAAACATATTTATGACCTACATGATAGATTCAATAAAGTAAATTGTAAAATTAATAGTTTTTTCATGTCAACTGAAATCATAAACTTGGGGCCTAAATAAAATCTGCAATGTGCCAATTTAGGAGTCAATTGTTCACCTAAAGGAAGAGTTCATTTCATCAGTTTGTACAAAGATGTATTTTCTTGCACATATGATGATCTGAAGACTTTTGACTTGAATATTATGCAACACATTATCCCAATAAAACCATAGACTAATCCCTTTCAACAAAATCTTAGGAAAATGCACCCGACTATTGAGTCAACAATAAAACAAGAGCTAAATAAACTCCTAGTAGTTAATATCATTTTCCCCATATGAAACACACAGTGGGTTGCTAATCTAGTCCCTGTTAGGAAGCAAATGATCATATATGACTTTGCATAGACTTTAGAAATTTAAATCAAGCCTCTGAAGTAGACGACTACCCAGTTCCGCCCATGGAACAAATCCTTCAACGTGTCCTAGGTTTTGAGATGTTGTCCCTTCTGGATGGTTTCTCGAGATGTAATCAAATTTTGGTTACTTCTATCGATCTGATAAACAACACATTTAGGACTCCATGGTGTACCTTCACCTATAGGAATATGCACTTTAGAATTATAACACTGAGGCGACATTCCAATAAGCAATAGACATGGATTTTAGGGGGATTATTAATGAATTTGTGGTCATATACTTAGATGATGTCACTTTATTTTCAAAATTAAGGTCTAAGCATCTGCAACATCTAAAAATGGTGTTTGAAAGATGTAGGAAATTAGGAATCTCCCTGAATCCTCAAAAAATTGGTTTTGCGGTCATTGAAGGGAATCTTTTAGGATGTATTTTCTCGAAAGATGGTATTATTATTGATCCTAAAAGAATACAGACTATAAAATATTTGAACCCTCCTAATTATAAAAAGTTAGTGCAATATTTTAAGGGAAAAATTAATTTCGTAATATGTCTCATCCCAAATTCTTTAGAAAATGTGAAACCCCTTCAAGACTTAGTTAAAAAGATTGTTTTTAGATGGGGAGAACCACAAAAACAAGAATTCAACACTATTAAGTAGGCTATTTCAAAAGCACCCGCTCTTATCAGTCTTGATTTCTCTAAAGAGTTTCTTTTGTATATTTTTTCTTCAAACTTAACTTATGTTGTTGTGCTAACACAAAATATGATCAAAATATAAAATTTCTTGTTGCTTTTATGAGAACATCTTTTAAAGGAGTATAATTAAATTATGCGCCAGTTGAAAAACAAGCATTCACAGTATAGAAAGTGATTAGACATTTCATTTTCTATATGCTTAAATATAAGACAAACATAATTGTACCTTATCTTATAGCTAGGAACCTGTCTGTTCAAAATAAGCTTGGTGATAAAAGGGCTCATTCGATGACAACCCTGCAAGAATTTGACCTTGAAATCAAACCTGATGAGATTATTAAAGGTCAGGGTCTTTGCAAGATACCTATTAAATCTTCTTCTTCTCCTAATGATCATCCCATCATTCTTGATGACCTCTCTCTTGACAATAAAGTATCCTTTATATAGAATGAAATATTGTGTCAAGATTATGATCCTAGTTCATGGTATTCAAATATAAGGTTTTATTTGAAAAATGGTATAACTCCCTCTCATCTTAATTTAACCAGAAGAAGAAAAGTAAGAAAGAAAGTAAATCCATATCATGTTATTTTTAGGGAAAATTACTATGTAATATTACTTCGTTATCTTGAGCAAGAGGATGCCTCTAAAATATTCAACAAACTTCATTATGGATCTTTTGGTGATCACTTTGGTGGTCTTACCACTGCTCACAAGGTATTGAGGGAAGCTTACTATTGGCTGACCTTGTTTGAAGATGCCCATTCCTCAGTGAGAAAGTTTGAAGATTTCTAAAAGACTTCTAGTAGGTTAAGTGAGTTTGTTTCTCCCTTACAACTTATTTATGTTAAAGCACACAGGACTTTTCAATCCTTCTTTAGCCCAACAACCAAATATATTATAATAGCTACCAATTACCTTACAAGGTGGGTTGAAGCAGCACCTCTGCATGTAATAAATGCTAAAAAAGTTATTAATTTTCTTGAAACACATATTATTACATGTTTTGGCGTTCCTCAATATTTGGTCTTTAACAATGCATCACATTTTTCATCACATGAATTAGATGCACACACCATTGAGAAAGGAATAAAAATTAAGCATTTAGTATTTAGAAAATCCATAAGGAAATGGCCTTTTTGAGTCTTCAAATAAGAACTTGCTAAGAATTCTGAAAATAACTGTATTAGGAAATCAAAAGAAGATTGCATTATTCAATGTGCTATGGACTGATAGGGTCACTCCAAAAGCTTCCATTAGCAACACTCATTTATTTCTTGTTTATGGAAGAAAATTCATTCTTTCTCCTCACATTTTTCTTCCTTCTCTCCATTTGTACCAAAGTGTTTAGGAAATTAAATCATTTACCATGGAAAACGTAATTAATGAATTATTAAAAATGGAAGAAGAAATACATCAATCCAAAACCAAATTTGATCAACATCAATAGTTAGTCAAACGCTAGTTTAATAATAAATCTTCTTATAAAATGAACTTTGAGGTTGGTGATTTGGTTTTAAAATCGGACAAGTCCCACAAGGATAAGGGAGAGCATGCCAAGTTCCAAAATTTATGGTTAGGAATTTTCACTATTATAGAGAAGGTTGGTCCCAACATATTTCTTTTTTCTCGTGTTTCCTTTTTATTTTTCTGATTCTATAGTTTTATATTCTCATTTCATAGTTAATCTATTTCAAACATTTGTCTAGTTTATCACACGTATGTAGTTTCACATGTTAACTATTGAATATTTCTTTCAGTTCATCTTTAATATACAATCATTCAGGTTGAAGCTATATTTTGATATGATGCAAACTATTAGAGGAATTTTCCTTTTCTAACTTCACTTTTTATCAAAAGTAAATGATTTCCTTTAAATCAAAAGATTACCTTTCAAACAGCTTCATCTGTGATAAGTTGGGAGCTAAAAATTCTTATGTCATCCCCTCTATCAAAGAGAAAATATGCATTCCCATATCTTAAATCTTTATTAATATTTTTTAGAGTGTAATCCAAAAATATAAATTATTAATTGGGAGATAAGAGGTCACATCGTGAGTCGACCTACCATGATCATTGGTTGTAGCAAGTGAGACATTACCATTTATGGTCACCAAGCCAGGGTAATGGCTTTTAGTCATAATGACTACAAAATAAGAGGTCTCATCATGACTTGGCTTATTCACACATGCTAAGCCTTGTGATTGGAACTATTTTTTGCAAGTCATAAAGCCTAAATAGTGGTTTTCAATTTATGGTTTCAAAAAAAGGAACAAAAAAAAAAATAAAGGAATGTGCATATATAAATATGTATATAATTTGTTTAATATTGTTAACTTTGAAATTATTCCCAACTGATGGAATATTGGTGCATCTGTTAAGAAATTTACTTCATGACATAAATAACTACTGAGAGGTATAAATATAAGAAAATAACCAGCAACAACCATAAACACATAAACACAAATGTTTATCTAGGAAAACCCCAAATCTGGGGAAAAACCTGATCATAATGAAATTTCATTATCCTTGGCCAAAACCTTGGCCAATCCGACCAAGTGAGCCTTCACCGCTCACCTCCAAGTCTTGCATTACAATGAAGTCCTTCGAGCCTTTTATAAGCTCCATTACATATAATACCATGGGCATAATACTATGGGCGCACAATACCATGTGCCCTAAAACCATCACTGTTTAACCTGGTCAACTTTCATTCTATCCTGAGTCAAGTTTACCTAACAATTCCCCCCTTAAGCTTGACTTGGGGTTTCTTGACTAACTCCAGCCAAACCTGCTAAGTGAGACAATCTTGCTCACTCTAGCTCTTACCCCCCTCAGAGTTTTTACCCAGGGTATTGTTAAACCGACATCCCCCCTATCACCTAGCTCTAACCCAGACTTTACCGGTGATCACCGAGGGGTACACATGCCTTACACGTCTTACAGTAGTATGCCCATTTACATGTAGTAATTTTGACTTCATTAATTTTTTTTTTTTGTTTATTGCTGCTCCCATTCTGATCCATCCTCTCTCAATTTGATTTGTTCAAAAACTTCTATCAAACAGCTCCAACTGTGAGCCTGACGAGAACCTCATAGATTCCAGCACCGTTGGCCTCACGTAGCAGAAAACAAACAATTTTCGAAGCTGCATGAATCCCGAACAATTCGTCAGCATGTTCCAAACTAGTAAATATCGCAAATGCACTACGATCCCTGGTAGTTATGGCATTATCTTCCGCACATTCTCCTCGAGGTTCTTCCACGTACGATTGTTCCACCATTATTTTTCAGACCCAGATCTGTAAAAAGGCTGCATTGATCTTATCAGGCACTATAAACCCTTCGCATCAAAGAATTCTTTGAAGCCAAAATCTGGCTCTAATACTAGTTGTTAAGAAATTTACTTCATGACATAAATAACTACTGAGAGGAATAAATATAAGAAAATAACCATCAACAACCATAAACACTAAACACAAATGTTTATCTGGGAAAACCCCAAATTTAGGGAAAAACCCGATCATAATGAAATTACATTATCTTGTTGTTAGAAAATTATATATTATGGAGCAATGGAACACATAAAATATTGCAGAAATATAAACACAGAAAACGCATAAAACAAGAGAGACATAGATATACGTGGTTCACTGAGTTGGGCTACGTCCACCTCGAACAGCGAGTCCTTCCTTTCTATTATCAAACAAAATGAAGAGACACAACCTACAACAGATCCGTTGTAATATCCTTTGTTTTCTCTCAGAGTCTCACCTCTCTGTTTCTCACTCATAGAATACACATCTATTACACAGCCTCAAATACAATGCCCTCGTACAAAGAGATGGGTTGCTAAAAAAACCCTAAACTAAACATAAGTTCTACCGTCAAATCATCCGCCTAATGAATGGCCCAGATTGACTAGAAATTACTATACTTTTACAATGCAATTTTACATCTATTTTTAGCTTTGGGGGCGCTACCCCTGAGCCCCCGCCTGGGGACTGCTGGCCCCTGGACCCCCGCAGGGGGTACAAGTCCACCCCACACCCAACCCCCCCCACGTGGAGGGGTGTACAAACTTCCTCGGGTATACATCTAGCTGAAACAAAGACCTCTAAACAATCATGCTCCACACACAACAACATCTAGGGTTAAATGGTAACCCTATCGAGGCTATCAACGCCTACGAGTAGTAGTGGATCTACCAATGGTATTGAAGTTAAACTTTTCTTACCAAATTTTTTTCTTGTTATTTATCATTTTAATCTACTGAATTTCAAGAACTCTTGTGA
>APFE031726928.1:209049-249620 GCA_000404065.3 Pinus taeda | reverse complement strand
GATCCTAGTTGGTTTGTTCGGTTCTCATTTGGATCCTACTGTGATTTATTGTGATAACCAGAGTTGCATTAAACTCTCAGCTAATCCTGTATTTCATGATAAATCTAAACATATTGACATCAGGTACCATCATATCAGAGATTGTGTGCAGCGGAGGATCATGTTACTTTCGTACATTCCAACGGAGGATCAGGATGCTGATATTCTGACGAAGGCTCTCACCAGGAGCAAATTCGAGTACCACCGAGGCACGATAGGGGTTGCTGATAATCCATATCTCGTCGAGAGGGAGTGTTGAGATTGCAACAAGATGATGGAGCTTAGTGAAAAGAGTCGCCTTCACTAAGTGGGCCCGCAGGCTATTTTTGGCGCAAGTCTATTTTTGGACTATGTCTATTTTTAGACATATGGATCATGTCTATGGATTGCAGGTTGCTGTTTATGGATGATTGATCAAGTTGAAAAAATAGATGGACTTCTATTTTTGATGAAAGTGTGAGTGATCACAGTGTGAGTGATCAAGTCTATTTTTAGACTGGCTGTCAAAAATAGAAAAGTCAAATATTATTATCTCACAATAATATTTGGACTATAAACTTAATCTTATTCCCTTGGAGCACTTCAGTTCGAGCTACGGATGTGGCACATGCATTTGCATGAAGGAAATACGTGGTTCTTATGGGTTAGTTGAATATTTGCATGCATGACTTCAGTTAGAACTCAAGTGAGTTGAGTTTAGTGGACTGGAGGTGCAGTTGATAGAGTTGTGTTCAGTTTAGCTTTGTTAAACTGGTTGTATTTAGTCTAACTGGCAAATAGACTAGAGATGAGTTGGGTGAATTAGTTATTAATTAATTCACAAGTTATTTACTCATAATACAACTAATGAATACATCAGTTAACTCAGTTGCATGTCAGTGCATGTTCAGTTCAACAGGGACAGGTGGTAGAGAATCAGATTGCTATCAGTTGTGACTATAGTTTGTGCACCAGATCTTGCACAAATCAGGGGATTGAGTATGCCAATGAGTTTGCCCACATTGTAGCTTGTTCTCACGTGATTTAGCCAAGGAAAGACGTGGCTTCCTTGGAATTATCACCGATTCTTGTGCAGGTATTGAGTAGCGGAGGCAGGCAAGCAGCGGAAGAGATTTCAGCCAGAGATTGATTCAGGTATCTAGGCTGTATTGTGTGTAACAGGTGGAGCTGGTACTGGATTGCTTGTGATAAGCATTGTACTTTGTAATGTTACATGACTCAATCATTAATATACAGATAGTTGGGGTTTTTAGCGAGATGCTTTCCCCGGGATACATACTGTGTTAATGTGTGAATGCTCTTGATGGTTTATTGTTATTGATGCTGCTATATTGATGATCAACGTAGAGGAGCTTATGTATTGTGTATGTTTTCCGCAATAGTACATGATCAGGATAATCTCCATTGAATATGTGTTAAATTATTCAAAATTTCGACAATAAACATCGACAAGAATTCCACGTGATAGTAAGCATCAATCGTTGGATCAAGCATGCTTGATCAACGGTGGAGGATCACCCGGCTAGTTTGCGAGCAGGGAAAGCGCCAACCATCGGATTGAAGAAAGAGGATCGACAGTGGAAAATTAACACGATAAAGGTTGGGAGAAAGGCGGATGCGAGAAGTTTATGAACATCGGTGTTGTTTTCCTTTCAGTTTCAGGGTAAGTGAAGTTCTGCTAATTTTCAGATAATTTTAGCAATTTTGCTGTTTTGGTAGAATATCTAAGTTTGGAGGCGGATGACTGAAACTAAAAGAAATTGATGAAGAACTTCCACCTGCGCTTGAGGAAATTGTTTTTGGATTTGAACGATTATCCCTTACACCTGAAACCAGAGCACCATTTATGGTATCAGAGCAGTCTACTGACACTGAACAGGATCTCAAGGATCAGAAAAATAAATCCAACATGGCTTTCAGTGTTGGAGGAAGAGGTGGTGGTCGAAGAAGAGGAAGACCAGTTACAAATGCTGAAGTATTAGAAGTTATGCAACAGATGCAAGCTAGATTAGAAGCAATGGAAATGGTAAGAGATGAAGATGATGGAGATGTCAGTGAGCCTGAAGTTGGAGCTATAGAAGAAGAGGAACCTGCAGATGTTACTCCTGAAATGAGATTCTTTAAGTGACTATTGATATCCAAATCTAAACCTAGACTTGAAGTTTCAATTTATACAAGAATTTTAAGCCCTGGGGAGTTGATAGATTGGATTAATGACATGGAGAAATTCTTTGATTATGATGAAATAGAAGAAGGAAAGAAAGTGAAATTTGTTGTCACAAAATTGAAAGGACATGCAACACTTTGGTGGGATGGAGTGCAGGCAGAAAGAAGAAGACTAGGTAAACAGCCAATTAAAAATTGGAACAGAATGGTGGCAAAGTTGAAAGGTAAGTTTTTGCCAAGTTATTATCAATAGACATTATTTAGACAGATGTAGAACCTTAGACAGAGGTCTATGACAGTGAAGGAATACAAAGATGAATTCTACAAAGTGAGCATAAGAGCAGGACAAATCCAAGATACGGATAAGAAGGTTGCAAGATATGTAAATGGTCTCAGAATGGAGATTCAATACGAGATAAGTGTACTGTCTCCTAAAATAGTTGAAGAGCCTTATCAGATGGTATTGAAGGCTGAAGAAAAACTCATGAGGAAGCAATCTGTCAGAAATAGAGGTACTTTCTGAGGTAGGGGAAGTCAAGGTGGTAGAGGAAGTTCTACAACACCTAGAGATGGAGCTAGCAATAGCTCAAGTCAGCATGCACCCACAGGAGGTGATGCAAGTGGCAAAGGGAGTTTTTCTAGAGGAAGAGGAGGCAGAGGCAGAGGAAGAGAAGTTAGATGTTCCAGATGTAACAAGCTGGGACATAGAGCCTATGAGTGCCCAAAAAATATAGGAATAAATCAGGGAAATGCAATTGTTGCTAAGACTGAAGAGGAAGCAGCAAAGGTAATAGAAGAAGAAAATGTACCACAGAAAGGGGAATCTTTGGTAGTTAACAAATTTTTGTTAAAGCCAGCAAAGGAAATTGTTGAACCAGCATAGAGAAAGACCTTGTTCAGGACTCTGTGCAAGGTTCAAGGGAAATGTTGCCAGATGATAATTGATAGTGGTAGTACAGATAATTTGGTCTCTATAGAAGTGGTGGAGAAGTTGAAATTGAATACAAAGAAACACCCAACACCTTACAAGGTGTCATGGCTTCAAAAGGGATATCAGTTGTTAGTAAATGAGCAGTGTGAAGTGGAGTTGCAGTTGGGAAAATACAGAGACAAAATTTTGTGTGATGTGATGACTATGGATGTGTGTCACATATTGCTGGGACGACCTTGGCAGTAAGATAGAGGAGCTATACATGATGGAAAGAAGAATACATACAAATTTAGTAAAGATGGTGTCAATCATACATTGTTGCCTATAGAAGAAGGGGATGCATCAAGGAAACCTGATCCAAAGACCTTATAGTTGAGTGGAAAGGATTACTTGTAGAAGATTGAAGAGGATGAGGTAAATTTTGCATTGATTTGCAAACCCAAGGTAATAATTACTTCCACGAAAAATTCTGATTTGCCAATTGAAATTCAAGAGATGTTGGATAGTTATTGTGATATCATTGTATATTATTTTCCTGATGAGTTACCACCCATTAGAAAAATCAGCCATCATATAGATTTGATTCTAGGAGCAAATCTGCCTAATAAAGCAGCTTACAGGATGACTCCCACAGAGAAGGAAGAAATCAAGAAACAGGTTCAAGAACTGTTGGATAAGGGACTGGTTAGAGAGAGTTTGAGTCCTTGTGCAGTGCCAACAGTGTTAAGCCCAAAGAAAGATGGAGGTTGGAGAATGTGCATTAATTCAAGAGAAATCAACAAGATAACAATCAGGTACATATTTCCTTTACCCATAATTGAAGATTTGATGGATTGTTTGAGTGGAGCAAGATATTTTACAAAGTTAGATTTAAAAAGTGGTTATCATCAAATCAGAATTAGAGAGGGAGATGAGTGGAAAATTGCTTTTAAAACAAATGAAGGATTGTATGAATGGATGGTAATGCCTTTTCGGTTATCAAATTCTCCTAGTACATTTATGAGGCTCATGAATGAAGTTTTGAAAGAATTTATTGGTAAATTTGTAATAGTATATCTGGATGATATATTAGTTTACAGCAGATCAAGAGAGGAACATGTGAGACATCTGAATTATGTCTTACAGAGGCTAAAACAAGAGAAGTTACTGTTAAATTTAAAGAAATGTTCATTCATGAAGGAAGAGTTGGTATATTTGGGTTTTGTTGCTTCTTATGATGGGTTAAAGATGGATCCAGAGAAGATCAAAGCAATCCTGAAGTGGCCTTCATGAAAAAGTGTCTTTTAGGTAAGAAGTTTTCACGATCTTGCTAGTTTTTATGGGAAATTAATAATGAATTTTAGTAAGATCAATGCTTCTATTATTGACACTATAAATAAGGACAAACAACCATTTAAATGGATTGTTGAAGCAGAAAGGAACTTCCAGCTGTTGAAGAGAAAGATTATTGAGAAACCTATTTTGATTTTTCTTAATTTTAATAAACCTTTTCAAGTGAAGTGTGATGCCAGTGGAGAAGCCATTGGAGCTGTTTTAAGTCAGGAGGACAGTCTTGTAGCTTATTTTAGTGAAAAATTGAATGAGCTAAAGAAGAAATATTCTTCTTATGACAAGGACTTTATACAGTGGTCCAATCTTTGAAGAAGTGGAGACATTACTTGATGTCTAAGGAGTTCATACTTTATTCAGATAACCATGCATTGTAGTACATTATGCAGCAGCCAAATCTTAACTAGAAGCATGCAAAATGGGTAGAGTTTATTCAAAGTTTCAATTTTGTGTTGAAACATATAACTGGCCAATCAAACAAAGTAGCAGATGCCTTAAGTAGAAAAAGCATTTTAGTTCAAGAAAGTCAAATTCAAGTGTTGGCTTTTGATTTTCTTAAGGAATTATAGGAGAAAGATTTAATTTTAAAGAGACATTTGAAGCTTGTAAGAATCATGTTTTGTTAGACAGAAGTAAGTGGCTGGATTATTTCTTGCAAGAAGGATTGTTGTTTAAAAGAAATCAATTGTGCATACCAAATTTTTCTATGAGAGAAAAATTGATCAAGGAGAAACATAGTGGTGGACTTGGAGGACATTTTGGTGCAAACAAGACTTATGAGCAGTTGAACCGGTTTTATTTCTGGCCGAAGATGAGATCTGAAGTACAAAAGTATGTGAAGCACTGTAAAGTCTGTCAATATGCAAAGGGAAGGAGCCATAACACAGGTTTGTATGTTCCATTACCCATTCCAAATAGACCTTGGGATAAGGTAAGTATGGACTTTGTTTTGGGTTTACCAAAAACTCAGAGAGGCAATGATTCAATTTTTGTAGTAGTTGACAGATTTTCAAAAATGGCACATTTTATTCCATGTTATAAAACCATTGATGCTACTCATACTGCAAATTTGTTTTTTAAATAAATTGTAAGGTTACATGGGTTACCTAAGAGCATTGTTTCAGACAGAGACACCATATTTGTTGATCATTTCTGGAGGACGTTGTGGAAGAAACTTGGTACTAAACTGATTTTTAGTTCTACTTATCATCCTCAGACTGATGGGTAGACTGAAGTTGTAAACAGAAGCTTGGGTAATCCTCTGAGAAGTCTTGCAGGCGAACATCCGAAACAATGGGATCAAGCTTTGGCAAAGGTTGAATATGCTTATAATGATTCTCCTACAGGAGTACAGGGTAGAGTCCATTCCATATAGTTTATGGAATGCACCCAAGAGGAGTGTCTGAATTAAGATATTTGGGTAAAGCTGAAATGAGGAGTGCTCAAGGAGAAGATTTTTCTTCAGAGATTCAATCAATACATGAACAGGTAAAACAACAGTTATATGACAACAACACAAAGTACAAGAACAGAGCAGATTTGAAGAAGAGAGAAGTTAATTTTGAAGTTGGAGATTTGGTTTTTGCACACCTAAGGAAGGAAAGATTTCCAAAAAGGGAGTATAACAAGTTAAAATTTAAGAAAATTGGACCATGCAGAGTCTTAAGGAAATTTTGTGCAAATGCATATGAAATTGAATTACCCCCTGGTATTGGAATATCTCCAATTTTCAATGTTGTTGATTTGTACAGGTATGAAAAGGGACAGGCAGATGACACAACAGAAGATAAGGAAAAACAAGAGGAGGATTGGGTAAAACAATTAACTACATTAAAGACATTGCAACCAGAGAAGATATTGGATAAAAGAGTGTTTAAGAAGATAAGGGAACAGGAGTATTTTCAGTACTTGGTCAAGTGGAAAGATCAACCAATTGTTCATCCTACTTGGGTGACAGATACCATGCTACAAAAGTTGGGCAGTTTTGTAGAAGAGATCATGGATAGGAGCCCATGAATAATTTTGTCCTCAGGAGTCTAATGCAAGAGCATGAGGCTTGAAGACAAAAGGCTTCATTTTATTCCAAAAATCCAAAAATGTTTACAAGCAAAGGAGTGGGATCTTTTAGCTGTCAAGTTACAAAGTTTTATAAGATAGGGTTTGAGCTAGAATATAGGTATTTGAATGATTTTGTAATTACTCCAAGTAGTTCATACTTAGTTGAGATTCTTGAGGAGAATATCAAGCAGCTTAGGTATTTATCTAGGATTAGATAGGTTCGATCCATTGATTGAGGATTGGATTGTTGGATGTAAAGTATTTATGCAAGTTTTGAACTATTGTAAGAGGATTTGGCTGGATTTGGCAATGGAGAATTAGACTGTAAAAGAATTGAAATATCTTTGTATCTCTATTTATCCTGTGCATGAATGGTTAAATCCTGGAGGCTTGGATTCCTTCGAAATATCTCTATGTATTGTTAATTCCTAGTTTGGTCCTTTAGATTTCAAGGTTGATAATATAACTTGTGTTATCACGATTAAATCTTTATTTATGTGTATTGAAATAGTCAAGAAATGTTTAAAGAAGTATAACTTAACCACAGTCTAAACTTGGTAGAAGCGCTAAAATCATAGCGGAAGGAAAAAAGTTTCATAAATTCGCGAGGGAACTGAAGAAGCCTAGAACCGTCCGATCGACAGAACTGTTAGATCTATGGTAGTTGTGTGCAAACAAGTGCCAGAGTTAAATAGAGGAGTAATGTGGTATTCATAGGCGAAAGTTGTTTTCGCACGGGCTCAAGGAGCTAAGAGTTATTTTGGGATAGTCACGTGATTCCATTTAGCAGCCGACCTGTAGCACGGAGAAATTGCTTTTCTTGCATGTTCTCGGCTTGATAAACATCGACAAGAATTCCACGCGATATTAAGCATCAACCGTTGGATCGAGTGGGCTTAATCAATGGTGGAGGATCACCTGACTAGTTTGTGAGCGAGGAAAGCACCAACCGTCGGATTGAAGAAAGAGGATCGACGATGGAAAATTAATGTGATAAAGGTTGGGAGAAAGGAGGATGCGAGAAGTTTATGAATATCGGTGTTGTTTTCCTTTCGGTTCTAAGGTAAGTGAAGTTCTGCTAATTTTAGATAATTTTAACAATTCTGTTGTTTTGGTAGAATATCTAAGTTTAGAGGCGGATGACTGAAATTGAAAAAGAAATTGAAGAACTTCCACCTGCGCTTGAGGAAATCATTTCTGGATTTGAACGATTATCCCTTACGCCTGCAACCATACCACCACAATCATACGAAAGTATGTTGAAACCACATCAGCCATAGCATAAACCCACAGTCTTCCTAATAAAATGTTGTAGTCAAGGGGTCTATCAACAACCTCAACTTCAACAGTTATTGTTTTTCCTCCTAGTTTGATTTGTAGATTACTCAAAATTCCACAAGTTGTATATGTGCGATCGTTGAAAGCTTTTAACGTTGTTGGTGAATGTGACAAAGGTGGTGAGCCAAGTGTTTTCCAACAACTCATAGACATTATACAAGTAGATGCCCCCTTGTCAATAATGGTTCAATGAAAAAGTTTATTCAAGGCATTTACTTGAATCAGGAATGCTAATTGCGCTGGTAACTGTGGCATATAACGTGCATGGTTGAAAACCATAAGATTGGAATCATTTGGATTGATTCCACCAATTGCTGACAACAAAGCCTGCTTTTAGGAGGGACAATTCTGAAGTACCTCGAGCGTAGACATAACAGAAGGTGACTGAGCTAAATCGTCTACTATATTAAAATTCTGTGCAGCTCAAGCTCGAGGGTTAAATGTCGATTTATGTACAACTCCCTTAGGCGCTTTTATTGTTAACTCTGGTGCAATGGGTGGTGGAATAGGATCATTTGAAGTTGAAGTCGAAGGGTTAGGTTGATCATCTTGGTTACTCGACGAGGATGGTTGATTTACATAATATTTAATTCGTGTTGACACCAAAACATCATCTTTCGGCTTAGAGGTGGATAGCATAAGCACTTGGGAAGTGGAAGCATGGTTTGTAGCAACCATATTTGTCTCTAGTTTTGGAAAAGGATCAGTCAATACCGCGGATGTATTAGAAGTCTTCAGAAGTTTTGAGACTTAGGAGCAGTGAGGAAAATCTCGCATAAAATGCTCATCGTTACAGATCAAACATGGGTAATGAGGTTTCCTAGCCTAAGGAGAGGAATCATATGATTTTTCTTGAGGGGAATTATTTTGTTTCTTCTTGTTTTTCCCCTTCTTCTTACTTCCTGGTTGCTTTTCATTCTTGCCCTTGTCAGATGACACGGAATTGATTTCAGAAGTAAGAGTGTTATCAGGTGAATTTGTAGTTTGATTGGAAATGGCAAGTGTTTGACCAGATGGTCTACCTGCCATTTCTGTGCTTGAAGAACCAATCACACTATCGTCGGCATGAGAGTCCTTACTCGATGGTGGAGGAGGAACAGTGAAAGCTGGTCGAGATGCATTCAGGATCTCGTCATAGAGCGTGCCAAACTGTGTATAGATCAAGTCCAAATATTAGGCATGAGAAATTACTTGCTCTTCAGTGACAACTCCACCTTTCACCACATCCTCAGTGATATATGGCATCAAGGATTTTATAAACCACTCAGCCAAAAGCTAACCAGGAACATAAGTTTTAACCATTCGACGATGACGATGCCACTCATGAATATGATCAGGCATATGAGTAGCAGTAGTCTATTTAACATTGATTAATAGTTCCGTTCCAGTTTCATATTGTATGGATAACTGGAAGTGCGTTAAAAATGTGGTAGCTAAGGCAGTGAAGTTATCGAAAGAATCTCGTGGTAACTCAATGTACCACTTCGCAATCTGACCAGTAAGCGTTCTCTGGAAAAGACGAAGTCTAACAGAATCATCATTCAAGGAGTTTGATGAACACCATAAATGAAAAGTCATGACATGGTTGGACGGGTCTTCTCCATGGTTTCAATTGAATTTTGGAATATCAGAAGGTAACTTATGAGGAATCATCGGCCACCAAGGTGCATAAAGAATTGGGTCATTAGTGAGAGGATTTAGATCTAGTAACTCAAGTGTCGCAATGAAAGGAAACTGTCTATTGAGGTTAGGTTAAGCATATCCAGGGTAATATGGGATTGCCTGGGCAGTGGGCCTTTGCATACCAACACCAGGCATCTACTTTTGGTAACCTTGATATGGGTAAGTTTGTTGAGCAAATCTGGTGTAAGGTTGTTGTTGTGCACCAGGGTAAATTTGTTGTTGTCCAAACCTAGCATAGGCTTGTTGACCAGGATCTTGGTAAACTTGTTGTTGACCAAACCCAGCATAAGCTTGTTTTCCAATTCCATGTTGAGTTTGGTATTGTTGGAATTGTTGTTATTGATATTGGGGATGCGAAGGCTGTTGAAGCAACTGTTGTTGTTGTTGATACAACGGTTTTTTATTTAACAGTTGTTGTTTCCCACCAATGTAAGGTTGACCAGGTTGTGAATACACTAAACCATTGTAAGTCTGAGTCATTCCAGTAAAAGTTAAACTAGCTTGAAGTTGTTGGACTCTAGACACAAGTGGTTGTTTTAAAACTGCCTGAGAAGGTTGGATCTGTATACCTGAAACTTGGGGGTCTGAGGTTGAAGGGTCGGCTTGCACAGGTTGAGATACAACAATATGAGCTTGTGACTGTGATATAGTTGTAACAACAGGTGTTGTGGGTATGGATGAGATAGATTTCATAGGTTGTGATGGATACACAAGCCTAGGTTGAACGGGCATGGTTGGATGCCATTGACAGACAGTCATTCCAGGCTAACCTAAAGACGACGGCATACCAACATATGGTTTCCCCCCAAAAAATGGAGGATAAGGAGAATGTGCATATTGTTCTCTGTATGGGGGTAATCTGGTGTAAAGCGGATACATAGGACGGTAACCAGATGAACCTGCTTGATATGAACTTGATGGGTCCAACTATTCTGTATCCATTAATGAGGAACTAGATAAAATTCTAGTAGAGGACATTGGTGAAGACCAAGGGCTAGAAGCAACACCTGAGTGGATTCCCGATAAAGATTGGTAACCCGATGGGACAAACGGAACACCATACAAGTGTGACTCAGGTGTCGTAGTAAACATCGAAGAGTTTGCAACAGAATATTCTACAATAGCCGTAACAGATGGTACGGTTTGGGATGTTGACTCTGCCATAGTCAAATGTCCAAATAAGTTTCCTAACAAATCAATGGTTGTCTGAAAGTAATCAAGATCAAAAGGAGCAGTAAAATGAGGAGTATAAGGATACAGATAAAGTCTAGTTCCAAAATGGAATGGAGTTCTGGGTGATTCTACCTCAAGTTCCTCTTCTATTGAAATCAAACTAGGTGGAAGAATTTCACTGTTAGGTCTGTAATATATTTCTAGTATTTGTTGTTGAGGTAAAGAGGAAGTATCGACAGTTGCAGATGTCTAAGGATTTACAAGTTGATCTTCTTCCAGTAACGTAACAACTTCTGATTGTTCAACCTCAAGATCCAAATGTTTTGGTAAAAGAATAGGTTCAGTTTAGGCTTTGTGAACAGCTTCTGGTTCAGAAGTAACTTTTGATTGAACAGTGATGGTTTCAGGATCCACTTCTGGTTGAACAGATTCAGGTTCAGAAGTAATTTCTTGTTGAACAACTTTGGATTGAGAATCAACTTGTTGTTGAACAACTTGGGTTACGGTTTCACTAGATTCAGTTCTAGTTTCCTCAGGTAATTGTGGAGATTCCACTTCAATAACAGATGTACCAGTAACCGTAGGAGAAACTGGGGTCATAGTACTTATCAGTATAAGTGTTTCTAGTAATTCAGATGAAGAACCAGAGGCTTGTGAAGTACTATATCATGTCAAACAAGACCGCTTTGACCAAATAGGTGTAGCTTTGAGCGGTAAAGGCGGTTTACTCGTTGCTCTCTGAGAATGCCTGGTAAGGGTTGATTTTCCTCCACAATTGATGATTGATTTTATTACAAAAAATAAATAAACAAAAAGGGGTAAACTAGGCAAAAGGTTTACCAAGCAACTATGAACTGCAAAATACCTCCTGGCGAACCAAGAAGTATGGGCAGGCAATCTCCCCAAATGTTGTTTTCGGTGTATCACAATGTACAAGGTGGTTGACTCGGTTACCTAAGGATGGATAGAAACCTAGTGTTGTCCTCCCATATATACCTGAAAGTACGTGGAGGCCCAATCCGTATTAACGTTGTCTAATACGAAACCGCATAGTGAGAGCATTCCCATATACTTTACGTATTGTAACACTGTCCTATATACTTGAAGGTATGTGGACGAGCTACGATATAATCACGTATGTAGAATGAGGTATCACACTCGGAATGTATCGCAAACAAGTTAGCGACAGCTGCTATGTTTTACGACGCTAGAACACTTCTCTAGCCTAGAACCTTTAAATGTTTTTTGTTAGGTGACAATGCTTCATTAGGTTAATTGATGTTAATTTTAAGTTGATCTTGATTAAGAATCTGCCTTTCAAGGTTCACCATGTGATGTAATTTCAATTCCTAGAATGCAACTAATATGATAAACATCATTTTCATTCAATTTTAACAATGAAAACCTTAGCTAGTAGGGATAGAGCAATCAGATTCTTGTAATCAAAGAACAAAGAACACATCTAATGCAATTTCCCTAAACAATTCCTATGAGCACACACACACTTTTTCAATGCACAATGCAAATTTTTCTTTTCAATTACCTTAGTGTTATGATGGACAAAAGGAAACTAATGCACATACAATCAATCAATCTTTTGCAAGAACAAAGACTTTACGATAGTTCCGTTTCGAAAGAAATGAAGACTTTTATGAAACTTTCTTTTGAAAAAGGATTAATCGACTATAAACTAACTTTGGAAATGAATTTATAGTGATAAAGAAATCATTTAAGAAACACTAAACAATCAAGGACAAAGTAGGGCTAGTAAAGGAAACACAAATTGATTTCAGAGACACAAGCATCATTGACCTTTCAGCAAGCAGAAACAGAAGGAAATTTGGCATAAAACAACTCAAAGGAGGCATTTTTGTCCTAAGGAGGATTAGTGCATCCTTGAATGGCAGACAGTGCACTTCAGAGCACTATCCTCAAGCCAGGGGTGCTCTGTCTCTAGACCAAACCTGCGTTGGTGCCAGAGAGGCCAACCTAGGGACTTACAAGCACAATTTTCACCAAAAAACACTTCAAAAGGCTGAAATAAGATCAATGGAAGCAAGTAAGGTCTACTAGAGTGTACTATGATGAAGGTAAACTACCCGGAATCATGATCACTCCCCAGTGGAGTCGCGAAATTTTTATGAGGAATTTTGCATCTACGAATAAATACTAATTCCCTAGGTAGGTAGCTATACCTAGAACAATAGATTTAAAGTGCTTATCCTTTTTCTATAGACGATAAATAAGACAAAGGAATCAAAGGACCTACTTGTTCTTTCGCTTTCCTTTTGTCTCCTTTGTTTGACTCCCATCGCTTCTTCTTGAACTTAACTCGCTCAAAAAGTACCTGCAAGCATAAACAGAAGACAGAGAACCAATCAAATCAAGAGATCTATACAATACAATTGAATGGAATCAAATACATTCACACATATAAACATCATATAGCAAGATAAGCATATGGAAAAAGGGTTGAAACAATTTTATTAAGCAGAAGGAAGAATTACAACCATGAAGTCTGATCCATTGTCACTCTTCCGTCTTGGGTTCCAACTAACATCACATCAATAGCATAGCACTCCGGCAGCATAACACTACTCACTTACAATCTCAATTCTCACACCAACAGTGTCTCATTATAAATTCTCAAAGTCCAACCCCTCATCGCTTAGATGGGTGCTCAATTTATAAGCAAATGGAGGAGGTTTTGTCATAAATGAGGGTATTGAATGGCCTTCCAAAATTAGAGTTAGTTTCCATGGAGGAAGGGATGAGAGTATAGGAGGTTACTTAACTCATTCCCTATCCAATTTCGATATCATAGGAGATGATAATTGTGGGAATCTTCTAGATGGCTCCAAAAGATAAGAATATTCCCAGAACCCTATGTGAATTTCTCTCAATCTCGCCCAGCACAGATCAAAGTGGGCCTAGGTGCTCTGTAGAGCACCCTGACATGGGCCTACCTAAACTAAAGCGCTCTTACCCCTGACCAAGGCTGCGCTAGTCCCTCAAGGAGGCATTTCTGGAGGGATTCAAGCCAAAAAACTCTCAAGGAAGGAGGCATTCAAAATGATGATTTTTCTAGGGCATGTAGCAACTGAATTAGAGTTTGATGAGCCCTAACGGTACTGATCTAAATGATGGGAGTGATGTGCCCAAATGGATTTGTAACAGTAATGCTCTTTAATTTTCACTTGCACCTTCTCAAACATTTTGATAAGACTTCTACACAAGTAGTTACACAGGTTGAGAGGTTTCAGAGTTGTGAAATGCATTAGCAGCCTAATGTGGTATTGATATAGTGTGGAAAATCTCCCCTCATAGGTGAAAAACTTTATTACAACCTTCATCAATGGTGTATAATTTTCCAATAGGTATCTGAATAGAATGATGTGTGAATGAGCCTATCTATAAGGTGATTTTAAGAAAGGTTTGTATTGCTCAAGGTCTAGGCTCATGGCTTTGAACCAATACTCCCCATGATTAGGTATCCTTGTGGCAAGAGAGATGGCACCAAGTGAGAAAGTGAAATCAATCCCTGCTATGGTGGCTTTTTCTCCTTTCAGATTGGTGGCAATTCAATCAGTGAGTTGCTCATGAAAACCTACTTCACCCACTCTTTGACGAAACCCTAGGCACCTAACATCTTCAAAGCATTATCTAATGAATGGTGAAGAGTTGATATCATTGTAGTTTGTGGGCTCATACCTCATAATCCTCCCTTCTTTATGATGTTTCTCTTTTTTTATGGTGAAGAATCTCCCTCCATTTTGAAAACCCTAGATGACAGGAAAATGGAAAAAATTGTGAGGAATGAGTGAAATGATGAAATGAGTTAGGGAAGGGAAATGGTGGTAGGGAAATTTTGGGAGATGGATAGGGGTTTTAGAAATATTTAGGAAGTTAAATGGGGGGAAATGAATGAGGGAAATGAGCAAGAGAATTTAAAAATAGTCCTCGCTAGGGACACTGCTCAATTTGATAAGTAAGAGCTAGGGTTTGTAGGAAGGTGAAGTAAACTAAATGGAAATGACTTGTTTGGTGAATGGGATGGTGATTGAAAACAGAGGTAGGGATAGAAATTTCTAGGGTTTGAATGTTCTAGCTGATCATTTGCAAGCTTTAAAACATGAAATTCATATAAACCCTAGATAGTTAAACTAACCATCATTTATTTGTTTTGCCAAACGAAAAGTGGGAGTGAAATGAGTGTACTTACTTGATATATGGCTTAGAGCAATAAAAAACTAGAATGCAAGCTTAAATTTTGAATTTGGTCAATTTTCTGTGAGTTTAGGGTTACTCTTTCTTGTGCACAGTGCATTTTATAGAAGCGCAACACCTCTCCCAGAAACGCGGCACAGTTCACAGAAGTGCAGCGCCAAGGAATTTTTGCCAGTTTGAGCTGAAAACCCCATGTTTTTTCACCCAAGGAGGAAAGAGCTCAATAACCAAATGAGGTAAGGATGCAAATGAAATTTGTTTGAGACTTTTGGGCTTTTATAGGCATAGCATGATTCTCTTTTGAGTGAAGATGGGCCCCACATATATTTTTCAAACATGACTTTTACTCTTTTTGAACTTGATTACCTTGGAGATTTGTAACTTGAACTTCTTTTTACCTTTTTTGAAAAATGAACCTTCTTTCTTTTGGAACCTTAAGACTATAGCCATGAAATACTTATGAAATTACATCAAAATTTATCGAAAATAGTTTCTTATCACAACTCATCTTATACCATATTTTTATGCATGAAAGGAAAATGTAAGTGACCTTGAAACCCTAATGACCTAATGAAGACATTAGATTGATTGAAATCATGATGGTGATGACTGACATTATGATGATACACCCATCTGAGTGATGTAAGCGACCAACATGTGAAGTTCTTAAGAGAATAGAGATAATCCTAGACAAACTAACCAGTGACCAAATTTTATTCTGAAAACCTAGTGACATGATAAAATTTGACCTTGAAACCCCTAGCAAAACTTGGTAAAATCATATGTGATCACTGGTGATAGGCAGAAATGACTAACACTAACATTGGCTCCAGTTGGGGATGGCAGCTCCTTGGAGGTGTCAAGAACATCGTAGACCAGGTAGCCTTATTCATTGGACAATGGAGTCAAAATGCAAAAAACTAAACTGAAACTGAAAATTGACTAACTATCTCACATGACATGAATCTAAAAGAAAAATAAAATCAGTAGCTGGTCAAAGAAGCCTTATGGCCTTCTCCTCGGGCTTCAAAATCCTATGATAGCCACTTCACACTTGGACATGAAAAGTAAACTCGTATATACAATGGTAATGAAAATTTGCAGAAATTTCTTCAAGTATGGTAGTGCTTGAGAAGCCTACCATTGATAGCTCCTCCTGAATAATCTTCCCCATTCATTTCCTCCAATAGAAAAGCATTCTTTCCTCTGAAAGCTGAGATTTTGTACGGTCCTTTCCATAAATTTTCGAACTTGCCATGTTTTCCTTTTTCTTCATTTCTCGCATCCCAATGAAGAACCACATCACCTAGATTGAAGTTGTCTTCTTTTTTCTTGCAATCATAGATCTTTTTATTCTTTCCTGAAGTTTAGAAGTATTTTGAAAAACTTCCTCCCTATTTTCCTGCAAATGGATCATTTGACTTGTCCTTCGTTGCATATCATTTGTTTCATTGTCCTTTCCTGCAGAATTTTCATGACCAACACAGCAAGGGGTGAAGGAAAAATAGTATCAATCCCATATACCAACCGAAAAGGAGACATACCTATGAATTTATTAGTACTAACTCTGTCTTCCCATAAAGCATTAATGAGCTTTTTGTGCTAGTTCTTCTTCAAAAAGGGCAGCAATCAGATTGATATCTAATGCATGCAAATTAGATTCAGCCATGAGCTTGGCCAAACCTTGTCCCTTGATGAGCTTTGTGGGCTTTATTTCCAAATCATATTCTAACATTGTTGCGATCAATTTCCCCACCTGCCTTATGGATTTGTCTGCATAAGAACTTCTTTTACAGTTGTTGTTGGAAGATAAGCAATGGTGTGAGAATGCAAAATGTAAACTCGGAAATATTTGAGATATTTCACCAAATCCAAAGCCTGCTTCTCAATTATATTGTCTTTCAGAGTTGCATCCCTTATTATTCGACTGAAAAATGCTATAGGTTGTTCATTTTTCTGATCTTTGTTTTGCATTAGGATAGTTGCCAAGGTATGCTCGGAAGCGAATGAAAATATGATGAAATCTGAAGTATAATCAATACTGATCAAAGTAGGGGAAATAGATAATGCAAATTTGACTGCATCGAAAGACTTCTTAGCATCTAGAGACCATTTTACCTCGCTGTCATTTTCAGCATGTCTGTCATTTCTCTCAAATGTTCAGCTAGGTTGGGGATGAATCTCCTCAAAAAATTGATTTTCCCATTAAATGATTGAATTTCTTTTTTGTTCCTTGGAAAATCTAATTGTTGAATGGATTCAACTCTTGCAAGGTCAATGTGAATGCCATCCTTGGAGATAATATGTCCCAACAACTTGCCTTCTTCCATGGAAAATAAACTCTTTTTTGGATTGAGTGATATACCAAATTTTATGCATTTCTGAAAGACAATTCTCAAATGATGTAAATGGTATTCATCATATTTAGAAAAATGGTGAGATCATCTAAATAAATAACTAGAAATACATCCTTTTCATTAGCGAAAGCTATGTCCATAGCCCATTGAAAAGTTGCTCCTACATTCTTTAATTCAAATAGCATCTTGGCATACATGAATGTACCCCATGGTGTTGTGAAGGTTGTTTTCAACTAATCATCCTTATGTACCAAAATTTGATTGTACCCAGAATATCCATCAAGCAATGACATCCTTGAATACCCAACTACCCTCTGAAGAATATGACCGATCTTCGGCAGGGGATAATTTTCCTTCAAGGATGCTTTGTTTAAATTTCTGAAATCAATGCTAAGTCGAATCCCCCCGGTCTTCTTTCTCACTGGCACAAGATTGGACATCCATTCAGAAAATCGAATAGGAATTATAATACCATATTTATAAAGCCTATTTACCTATTTTTCAATGCATGGTAATAGCTTAGGATTAATCCTCCTCAGCTTCTGGCGAAATGGATTTTGATTGGGTTTAACTGGTATAGTGTGTTGTTCTTATAATACACCTTTAAATATGAATAGTCCCAAGAAAATACATCGTCATTATTAAATAACTCTTCCAAAGGTATGAGACCTCTTGGAATTTTATTGTCCTTCAGCTACAATATTTCAATCTCGGTCGCTTCAATTTCTGGACCATTCATATTAGATGCATCATCAATGTGGGAATTATGAAATTCATGTTCCATCTGCAAAAAAGTATTGATCTATTTTCCATCCCAAAACACCTTCCAATAGCTCATATTATCATGAACATTTGGGTGATGTTTAATATGAATTGAATACTTATGATTGGAGTGAATGGGAATCTTCACCATACTAGTTGCAGTAGCAAGAGAATCAGCTATAATATTATGAGTTATAGGAATCAAAGACAAAGTATATTCTGAAAAAAAGTTTTAAGAATGTCAAGGATAGCATTGTGATAAGCTCTCATTCTTGGATGCTTGGCTTGGTATTCCCCTCTCACTTGTGTGATTACCAACTTGGAGTCGCCATAAACATAAATTTTCTTTGCTCCCAACTATTTCATAATTTTAAGGCCAACAATCAGTGCTTCACATTTCACCTCATTGTTTGAGAAATCAAAGGCCAACTTATAAGAACTCATCCTTACATTTCATGGAATTTTACATGAATGATGCAATGGACCATGAATCCACACGCCAATCCCAACTCCTTCTTTTCCAACGCATCATCAAACTCCATGGTCCAAAGACCACTTTCTTTATCGGAAACAAAACTTCAGAAGGCTGAATTGTTTGATTTTTTGGAGGATGACTTGTTCTCTCAATAATCTCTATTTTTTGCACCAACTCAGCAAGCTTATCAAAAGAATTTTCAGGCTAAAAACACTCTTCATTCGTTTCCTTTTCTTCAAGAACCAAAACTTTCTGTACACTACTTATAACATCCAAAACTTCTGAAATTTATACAAGCTGACTATCATCATCTATAGAATTCATATCACTATAAAAAATGAAAGAGTCTAGATCAGTATGTACAATATGGATGGGGTGATTAATTGGTTTTTCTTTGCTACTAATCATGAATTTCATCTTCTTCTCTCGATAGATTTTTCTAAGCTTCCCAAATATTGGTATAGTAGCACATGAAAAATCAAGTTGCAAGGTTCCTTTCAGCTTTTCCCCCCAAGATCATGAGAGCAACATACCAAACCGAGGAGGAATATCAGCGACCACTACATCCATCAAAACATTCTTGGCCGGAGTTTGGTCCAGGGACACTACTAAATATTTGATAAGGCCAAGATATTTCACTCATCTCAAATCAAATGAGTAGAGGTCATGATAAGGTCGGGTGATACACAATCCTCGTTTGTCCATAATAACTTTTGGCATAAGGTTATGCGAGGCACCGGAGTCTAGCATGGCGTTATGGAGGATGAAATCATGAAGTTTCAAACTAAGATAGCAAGGTGGGATTTCACTATCTTTAGGACTTCCCTCTAAGGTTGGACCAAACAAAATTGCAAGTTCATCATCGACAAAATTAACTGTGTCTAACATCTGGTCTACCTTCAACATTTTAGCAATCTAAAACTTGTACTTATCATTCTTTACTAATTTAGTTGGAGGAATTGAAACTTTCAACTTGGAAATTTTATTCTCTAAACCAAATAGATTAGACTGCTTATCTACCTCCTTTGCAGTGATGTACTTCTTTTCAATCAGTTCTTTAGCTTGAGACTCCTTCTTATAACTTTTGCTTTGAACCTCCTTATCCTTCCTCACATTATTGGTTTTATCCTGACTCAATATGACAATCTCCTTTTCTTTATTTCGATTTGCAGGGGTTGTTTCTTTGCTTTGTGTATATTTCTGTGCATTATGCCTTTTTAGATTTAATATGAAGGGTACATTTCTGTTTCTCAAATTGTACTTCTTCTGCAAATGGTTAAGCACATTCTAATATCCTCTTTGGTATTCTTCGATTTGCACTTCCCATAGATCCTCACTTGCAAATACAAGCTATTGATCACTTGGTATAAAAAACTCCTGAGAAAATTGATCTTCCTCAGTCAAAAAAGTAGGTAGCTCATCTTCCTCAAATAAATGATTTGCTTCTACAATTTCCTCTTCATCTTTTTCCTACCCTTTAGTGTAATTTTGCTGAAATGGAGTTCTTACTTGTCCCTAAGGATCCTAATTTCGCTGCTCTTTTTTCTTATTTATGAGATGTTGTTATTGCTATCCCCGATAATTTGGATTTCTTACTGAAGGTTCCGCTTCTCGATCATATATAGACATTTTGTCCATCATTATTTCCATGGTTTTAATCAGAGTTCCAAGCTTTACATCAAAAGATGAAGAGGGCTCTTCTTTAAAGGCAACTCTCTTTTCAGGTTTCTCAGGTTTTGTTTTAGATTTCTTGATGAGCAGATTAGCTTCGACACTTACTCCATTTTGCTGCATTTCTTCAAGAGTTGTAGGGTCTCTCTCCCTAAGATGATATGCCATGTCTAAGTCAAAGGCATCAGGATAGTGGAGAAGTGCTAAACCAGGTGGAGATTTCATATCGTCAGGAATGGAATTATACACCATATTGAACCTTGTTGTAAATTCCTGCACTGTCTCGTTTGGGTTTCTTTTCAAGGAATTTTACTTAGTTAAAATCTGTGGTGGATTCTTCTTTTCTTGCCATCATACTAAGAACAACTCTATCAACCTCTAAGAGCTATTGATAGAATTAGCAGTCAAACTACGAAACCATTTCTTGACATCTCCGGAAAAACTCTGAGCTATGATTCTCATCTTCGCATCTTCTTCATCAATCTCTTCAAGATCAATAAAATCTACCAATTTATCAACATGTTGTTGGGTTGTGATTTTTGAACTTCCATCAAATTGCAGGAGTCTTTGGCCATATTTTTAAGGTAGAGCAGCAAGTTGAGCAGGTAAGATTAGAGAGGAAAACCGAGCCATGACTACTGGAAGACGTAGTAGAGGTAATACAATGGGTTGTGTATGTAAAGACGATGACACTAATGGAGGTGGCGTAAAAAGAGATGAAGTAGTTGATGTATTTGGAGGTGTAGTAGAGGATGAAACAACAGTTAGGTTTTCAAGTTGATATTGGATGTAAGCTTTTTCAGTGGTGATTTGAAGTTGGTTAGTTAGACTCTGGAGTTTATCAAAGTTTAACCACAGTTCATGATCAACTTTAGAAAAGAGGGATTTAGAAGAAAGGAGGTGAGAATCAAATTGAAAAGGTTCAAGTATTACTTCAGAAAGGCAAGACTCATATTTTGACCTGAAAAAGGATAGCTCAAACTGAATATCAAAAGAAAGATGTTCAATAGTGAATAAATTTTCAGGCAAAGTAGTCCTTTCTAATTTTCGAGTTGTACTTTCAGAAATAGGTGACTTGAGTTTTCTAAGTAGTTTTTCTGGGCCATCAACAATACAAGGTGGATTTGGGTCAGGATTTGACCTAGTATGTCTTTTAGGATTCAGAATTTTCACACCTTAAACATGATAAAATTTCTTAAATCATTATATCTTTAGATACTGAAAGTTGTCACCTATAGAACCAATCTTCTTTAATTATCTAATAGAACGAATCCCAGGAATGATATATCAGTCGTTTCCCTGACAACGACACCAAAATGTTATCCTCTACAATGTCTCAGGCTGAGGAGGAGATCAAAAGAGGTAACTTCAAACCACTTGCAGTTCAACAACTAGCCCTGCTCAACCAGAGAGGGATCTCTCTATGGATTTCACAGTCAATGACTAGAAGAGATTTGAATTTTAGGCTAGATATAATAGTTTTAGATGAGTTTTTGAAAATTTAGGGTTTTTGGGTTGCTGGACCAGGGATGAGAAAAACAATTAGGCTAAGGTCTCAGAGATTTATAGTAGTAGGCATAAAGAACAGAAAGATAGCAGTTTCTTGTGATGGATTTAAGAGTTTGGTAAATGTAGTGTAGGCTCTGAAAATCTTAGAAGGTCATAATGAGCATGTTACCATGAATTCATTAATCTAGAAGAAGAAATACACAGACATGATTTCCACATAAACAGAGCTTTGAATATAAATATTATGCCTATATAAATGTAAGGAAAATAACCGAGGAAATCAAAACATGTTAAAAGAGATGGATTCATTCATAATAAATCGATATAGAAATAAAACAACATCACAAACTCACTGCACATGTATTCCTAAAAAATAGTTGCAACTGCTCCTTTGATTAACTGTGTGAAAGCATAAGATATAAGTCATCTCCTTTGAAGTCCAACCCTTCTCTCTGAATGACAAACGATACATATAGACTCAAAAAAATAGTTTCCCCACCTTCAGGGGTCGAATCCCTAAGTTGTGGAATAGTTTCCAAGAATCTCTCAACCAACAAGTAAGAGGGAGAAGGTCATAAACAAACTCTTCTCTGAGACTTTGATTTGAGTTTTGCTTCAATTATGAGGCCTAATTAACCATAAAAACAACCTATAATGATAATTTATTCATTATTACATCATCTAGACTTCAAAATACTAAATTTACATCATCAATTTACCTTTGACCAAGTCAAACTAGAAATCTAAGAAATTACACAGTGGAATTTTTAATTAAAAACTCAGAAAATTGCGGAAGAACAACGCCAACTTTGGGATTACTTTTAGGTACCTTTTTGAAGTCAAATTTGAAATCTGAGAGAACGGTAAAATATCCTTGCCTGTATAGTTTCCATAACATCTTGAATTTTTGAAAATGACCCATGGTAAGGACTTCAAAAACTAATTTTCCCAAGGTGTCTCCAAAAGTGCATTCCCTGTCAAAAAGAGGGGCAGAATGTTGATTTTTGACCCCTTTTCTCATTTTCCTCAAAATCTGAGCCCTGTCTGAGAAATATGATGAAATGAGTTTTGAGAAGAGGCCACCATATTTCCAAAAATTCAAGCCACTTGTCATTTGGAGCTCTGAGGAAAAAGCGCAACGCTAACTAGTGTAATTTCTTAACTTTGCACCAAATTTCACAAAAAACCAAAAATGCTTAGAAAACTCCCAAAATTGGTCCAGAAGTGCCAAATGAGGTATATTATGCTCTCATGGATTCTTAAGCAAGCATCTCCAATTTATCCCTCTCATAGTTTCCTTTTAGGTTTCCTTTAGCTTGTTTTGCATTTACTTGAGCTTGATGTTGCAAATCATGTTTCTGGTTTGGTAGTGGTGGGCCATGTGCCTCAACAGTTGGTTGTCCCTGTTAGCCTGCTCTAGATGGCCATTAACCTTACCTATCCAATACTCTCTATCTTCATTAATTTCCAAATCATCTTTGTCTTCAATGTCCAATTCTTCATCCAATAGGTTTTGGTCTTCTTCTCTCTGCAATGCTCTTTTGAGACCCTTTGTCCTTGGCTTCTTCTTTCTAACCTTATTTTCTTGTTCATTGTGCTCTAACAGTATTTAACCTTTTACCTCTTTTTTCAACATCTTGGATTTCTCTTTTTCCATGATTAGTTGTTTGGCTTTTAGTTGACTATTTTCTTGCTCAAGGAAAGAAATGATAAATTTGGCCCTTGCCAAATTGTCCATGAGCTCTCTAATTTGGGAATCCTTCTCCTTGATAACTTGTTGCAATTTTGAATGCCCATCTGATGCCTCCAAGTCAAATAGTTCAAAATCATGCTCAATTAGCTCCTCATCCTGTAAATGTGATCCATGTTGTGCCGATGTAGAAGGCTTGGCCCTTTTCTCAACTTGAGAAATAAACACAAGCCTTTTTCCTCTATGATATATTTTGGTCACCTCAGGTCTAGGTGCCTTGGGAAGCTCCTCTAATTTTCTTGATGACCCTACCTCCACATGTTTTTTTGATGTGTCTTGGTGATGGCTTGATGAAGTAGTTTCATGCCACTGCAAAGCTATTTCAATGAAGGTATCCCATGCCATGTTCTTTTCTGCCAACTAATGGGGGACTACAACCTTTATCAAACTGTGATGGAAAAGTCTAGGGTAATGCTCTTTACTTTTTGTTTTCACCTTCTCAGACATTTTGATAAGACTTCTACACAAGTAGTTACATAGGTTGAGAGGTTTCACAGCTGTGAAATGCATTAACAACCTAATGGGGAATTGATACAGTCTGGAAAATCTCCCCTCATAGGTGAAAAACTTCACTACAACCTTCATCAATGGTTCATACTTTTCAAACAGGTACCTGAATGGAATGATGTGTGAATGAGCCTCTCTATAGGGTGATTTTAAGAAAGGTTTGTATTGCTCAAGGTATAGGCTCATGGATTTGAACCAATACTCCCCATGATTAGGTATCCCTGTGGCAAGAGAGATGGAAGCAACTGAGAATGTGAAATCAATCCCTACTATGGTGGCATTTTCTCCTATCAGATTGGTGGCAATCCAATCAGTTAGCTTCTCATGAAAACCTACTTCACCAACTCTTTGACAAAACCCTTGGCAACTAACATCTTCAAAGCACTGTATAATGAATGGTGAAGAGTTGATCTCGTTGCAGTTTGTGTGCTTGTACCTCAGAATCCTTCCATCTTTATGATGTTTTCTCTTTTTTGATGGTGAATAATATCCCTGCATTTTAAAAACCCTAGATGACAGGAAAATGGAAAAAACAGTGAAGAATGAGTGAAATGATGAAATGTGGGAGTTAGGGAAGGGAAATGGTGATAGGGAAATTTTGGGAGATGGACAGGGTTTTAGAAATATTTAGGAAGTTAAATGTGGGGAAATGAATGACAGAAATGAGAAAGAGAATTTAAAAATAGTCCTAGCTAGGGAAAATGCTCAATTTGATAGGTAAGAGCTAGGGTTTGTAGGAAGGTGAAGTAAACAGAAGGGAAAGGATTTGTTTGGTGAATGGGATGGTGATTTGTATGCAAATAGAGGTAGGGATAGCAATTTCTATGGTTTGAATGTTCCATCTGATCATTTGCAAGCTTTAAAACATGAAATTCATACAAACCCTAGATAATTAAACTAACCATCATTTATTTGTTTTGCCAAAGGAAAAGAGGGAGTGAAA
This sequence comes from Pinus taeda, assembly GCA_000404065.3. Classification (NCBI taxonomy): domain Eukaryota; kingdom Viridiplantae; phylum Streptophyta; class Pinopsida; order Pinales; family Pinaceae; genus Pinus; species Pinus taeda. The sequence continues at coordinate 224,702 of APFE031726928.1, read as the reverse complement.
TGAGTGTACTTACTTGATAGATGGCTTAGAGCAATAAAAAACTGGAATGCAAGATTAAATTTTGAATTTGGGCTATTTTCTATGAGTTTAGGGATACTTTGTCCTGTGTGTAGTGGATTTCACAGAAGCGCAGCGCAGTTCACAGAAGTGCAGCACCAAGGCATTTTTGCCAGTTTGAGCTGAAAAACCCTTGTTTTTCACCTAAAGAGGAAAGATTTTGATAACCAAATGAGGTAAGGATGCAAATGAAATGTGTTTGATACTTTTTGGCTTTCATAAGCATAACATGATTCTCTTTTGAGTGAAAATGGGCCCCACATATCTTTTTCAAACATGACTTTCACTCTTTTTGAACTTGACCACCTTGGAGATTTGTAACCTGAACTTCTTTGTACCTTTTTTTAAAAGTGAACCTTCTTTATTTTGGAACCTTGAGACTGTAGCCATGAAGTACTTATGAAATTACATCAAATTTATTGAAAAGAGTTGCTTATCACAACTCATCCTATGCCATATTTTTATGCATGGAATGAAAATGTAGGTGACCTTGAATCCGTAATGACCTAATGAAGACATTAGACTGAGTGAAATCATGATATTGATCACTGACATGATGATGATATTCTCTTTATGATGATACACCCATTTGAGTGATTTAAGTTACCGGCATGTGAAGTTCTTGAGAGAATAGAGATAATTCTAGACAAACTAACTAGTGACCAAATTTTATTCTGAAAACCTAGTGACATGATAAATTTTGACCTTGAGACCCCTAACAAAACTTGGTAAAAGCATATTTGATCACTGGTCACAGGAAGAAATGACCGACACTAACAACTTCAAGATAGTAATTAAGAATAACTCCAACCTCTTATTACTCTTTACCAAGCTTCTAATTTTAAAGAAAACACCAAGGATTATTTGATTTGAACCTTTATAGCCTATCCTCACCTTCCTAGCCACCTACCTTTTACACAAATTCTTGAAAACAACTCTTAGGAAAATTGCTCACCCACTAAGTTGACTCAGCAAAGGGATAGTATGACTCATCTAAATGTTGTTTCTGAGGGACATTCCCTTCCTATTAAAATCTATCTGGAAAAAATTTAAACATAATGATGGTATAAATTCTTCTAAAAAAAAGTAGCTTATTAAAATGTTGCAAAAACCTAGCAATGCTTTTGCATGGGACTATACTAACATGAAGGGAATGGATGTGAATTTGTTTACCCATCATATCTATATTAAGGAACATTACCAACCTATCTAGCAACCCTATTGTAGGATAAATCACACTTTAAAAGATTTAATCAAGGAAGAAATCCAGAAACTACCTAATGCAGGGTTCATCTAGTTGATTTCTCATACCAAGTGGGTTTCACCCTTGGTTGTTATGCCTAAGAAAAATGGTAAGTGTCATGTGTGTGTTGATTAAAGGGAGTTAAATAAGGATACCTTGAAACATTATTTTCCTTTACCATTCATTGATCAGTTCCCTTATACCCAAGTAGGAAAGAAATTTTCCTCATTTCTTAATGAATTTAGTGGCTATAACCAAATTTAGGTTTCCCCTTAAGGCTAAGAGAAGACAAATTTCACATTTCCCTGTGGAACTTATTCTTATTGAATCCTCCCATTTGGATTATTTAATTCTTCCACTACATTTGAAATGGTTTTTCTCGGCATATTTACAACCCAAACCAATGGTTGCATAGAGATCTATATGGATGATTTCGGTTTATATGGAAACACTTTCGAAGAATCCTTAGACAATATTGAATTTTTTTTTATTAAGTGTAAAGAAACCAACCTTTCTCATAGAAGTGAGAAAATTTGGATGCTTCTTACTGAGGTATAGTGTTATGACACCCATAAGTTTCATGAAGGGATAAAAGTAGAACTAGCTAAAATAGAGGTTATTTGTAACCTCCTAGCTCCTGCTACACAGAAAGATTTTTCAATTTTCTAGGATATGCAATGTATTATCAAAGGTTCATAGAAAATTTCACCAAGGTAGCATCACCCTTATTTCACTTATTACTAAAAATGTTGAATTATGTTGGACTGGCCCCTATTATATGAAGTCTTGACTGGTCCCTTCCTTTCCATATCTCCATTAGCACTTCAAATACAACCATTAGAGTTGTATTAGGTCAAAAGGAAGATCAATGACCCTATAATATCTACTATAGCAAAAAAAATATTACCCTTACCAAACAAAACTACATTATGGCCAAAAAATAATTTTTAGTTGTCATGCATGCTATCAATAAAGTTTGTCACTACAACATCAAATATCTAGTATTTGTAATCATTGATCACTCTTCCATACATTATTTTATGAAGAAACATGTCACTAGTGGCAGAGTAACTAGATTGTTTCTACTCTAATAATTTGATATCACCATCTTAGATAAACCCTGTAAAGAAAATGTCGTAGTTGACTTTCTCTTTAGGATTAATAATGAGGAGAAACTTGTTCCAGTAGAAGATGTTTTCCCTGATGAGAATTTGTTTTTATTATCTACTAATAAACCCTGGTTTTTGATATCACTAATTACTTGGTTGTAGGAAAAATTTCGCAACATCACTAAAAACATCAAAAGGTCATCATACACAGTGCCATGTATTCATGGGTTCAAGGATACTTTTTCCACACATAACCAAATCTTGTGATCTGGTGCTGTGTGCAGGAAGATAATATCTATGACATTCTTAACTCGTGTCATGATAAGCCATGTGGAGGACACTTCACCACTAAAAAGATTGCAAATAAGCCTATTATGACTATTACACTATTGGTCAACTATCTTTAGGGATGCTAAGAAGTATGTTAGGAATTGTGACAAAAGTCAATGAATGGGGAGACCCATACAATTAGATGAGATGTCACTAAAAGCACAAGTTATGGTAGATCCCTTTGAAAAATGGGCATGTGATTTTGTAGGGTCAATCAACCCGCAATCAAAGCAAAAGGCATACATCTGGGTATGCACCAACTATGTAACTAAGTGGGTTGAACAAAAATCCATATTGAAATAAACAAAGCAAGAAGTGGTTGAATTTTTATATTAATAAATCTCCATTCACTATGATGTTCCACAAGAAATCACTGCAAATCAAGGAACCCATTTTCCATCTCAAGTTATCCAATCCATTACTCAGTAGTTTAGAATCAAGCACCAGATGCCCACCCCATACCATCCACATGAAAATATATAGGTGGAAGTTACTAATAAAGTATTGGAATCTACATTGACCAAGACCATTTAGAAACATCATAAGGATTTGGCCAAAAAGCTTCCAAAATCACTTTGGGCTTATCCAATCACCTGGAAAGATAACATGGGCTTCACTCTTTATGAGTTTGTGTATGGGAAGCAAGCAATTCTCTTGATAGAATTTGAAATCAAAATGTTAAGGACATCACTTCAGGTTGGGATGGATATTTTGAAAGCACGACAACATCGACTCAATCATCTTAATGAACTTGATGAGATCCACCAAGATTCCATACAAAAAAACAACTCTTGTCCAATAAAAATGAGTGAAATGACATTACAGCTTAATCATAAAGAAGCAGTTCGAGGGGGGACTAGGCTCTCTTGTTCAATTCTAGGCATAAATATTTTAAGGGTAAATTATATATGAGATGGCTTAGGCCATATGAATTCAACACAATGTATGAAAATGGTTCTATCAAGTTGCATACCATCAATGACAATAGGACTCCGTTGATAGAAAATGGACATTGGTTGAGGCTATATCAAAATCCTTTGTTGAAGGAAGAGTTAATTCAAAGTCTCATCAATTAATATGATATGGAAATTGTGAATAAGGTGGCTTCCCCACCTATTTCACAACCCCTTCATCCTTCTTTGTTTGTGGAAAAAAAAGGATTTGCCAGTGAAAACCTAGTTCCAAGCTCTTTCAACACTTAGTGACATTACAAAACTACCTCCTGGCTAATATCACTAAATAAAAGAAAATTTTCCAATTGTGAAAATCTCCCTGAAAAGCACAATTGGAAAAATTTATGCTAGAAAAGTTTTCAGCTATCAGGGTTGAAAAAAATAATTAAATAATAATTATAAAATATATTTTTGCTTTATGTCTCAGTTATTTATTTAAAGTTTTTATCAATATCTCAATGAATCACCTAATGAAGACACCTAAACGACTTTATTATCTCATAGGAATGAGATGCAAGATGTCTGCAAGATTCAAGGGTACCTGTGAGAATATTGTGCATGAGATGAATCAACTAAGGCATGGCGACAACATTACATGCCTTTCTATGAGTTAGGTGATCTCTTTGGCATTCCCTTGATTTCTTTCTATAACAGGGATTTACAATATATATGATGAGTTGAAATTCCTGAGCTAATCCATATCTCTTTAGTTTTTCCATAATACATCTTCTAAATCTCGTTCCTAGTCATAATTCACTCTCTTCCTACTATATGATCAAACCCCCCTTCTCACCTAACTTCTTATGACTACCCCCTCTCATTTACAATATAAAAAAGGGGAGGAGACCACTTTTTATAAGATTGTTGACAATCGCTAACTACACTAAAAATCTTAAGAAGCTTGTATTATTCCTACTATAATGTTGGAACCTTATTAAAAGCTCCACCCCTTATATTATTTGACTACCTTATTAAATTGTCAAAGATTATGTTACAAGGTCTCCCCCCCACCTTCCCCCACCCTTTTCAGAATTTGTGTTATGTGACTTGACTTTACAAAGTTTATGTCATAAGGGGTTGACCTTTTAAATTCCATGTTATAAGGATCAACTCAAGGATTAAAAGTTACAAATTTTATGGTATACATTTTAAGGCATGTGTTATAAGTTTCCAAGGTTGTGTTATGAGGTCAACCCCACACCAAGGTTTACATGGTACTCCACACCTTGTTAAGAAATTTAACTATGACATATCACATGGTTATGTCATAACCTTCAAATCAAAATTATGGATTAATCCTCTGCCACCATATGAAGTAATCATTTCGGAGTTGAAAAGATGTTTGTTTGGCAGCTCCAGGTTGTGACCATTACTATAAATTTGTGTGAAGGAAGGAAAAACTGTGAAGGAAACCTTAGTTCATTTTTAAGAGTATCAAGGGGAGAATTTTGGTTTACAAAAGGCCAAAAATAGAATTTGTAGTATTGAATTGAGTAATGAGTGGATTTGTAAACAGGGTTGAGCCATCTAGTGTGGAAGCGGCCCAAATCAATCCTGCAGTGTCATAGGTCTTCATCCAAGCCACGTGGGAAAAGTTTCTTACAAGGTTTGAAGGTCACAATATTTCCATTGCACTAGAATTTGCTAAGATGTTTAACTATGCCCGATCTTTGGTGACACAAGTCATCGTGGTTTTAAATGAAGACCTAAATATAGATGTTACATGACTTTCCCAATAGAGGGAAGCTTGATCTAAATACTTTAAATCTCCCAATAAGAGTTGGTGCCCATTCTTGGAGAAATTGTTGGCATTTCTAGACCTAGGATGAGGAATTTGATAGGAGTCCTTGCTCCCTCTATGGAGTGAAGTAGGTTTTTCATTCAAAAATTTGGCACCTGTGAAGGGCGATATAGCATGGTGTACCACTACCACATTTGGAATATTATGCACTTAGAAAGGAAAAAATTGTTGAATGTGCCATACTATCTGGTGAAAAGTTTAACGAAAATGATGACCATCATGCAAAGGAGAAAGAATCCAAAGACTAGGTTATGTCATCAGGTCCTAATTGAAATGCTAATTGTTGCTGAGTTAAACTAGTTGGGCATCTCTTGGGATTTTTTCCCCAGAGGATCTTGGGATAAACCCTAAGTGAGGGTCTTTCCTCCCAATAAGTAGGCCAGCAACAAACAGAGGACCACTTCAGCAACTGAGCCATAGTACCCTACCGATTCTTCACGAAAACATAGCACAAGAAAATGGAAGGAACCAACTAGTATAAGAACCTCAAATTCCATGGAGTTGTTGGTCGAGAACATAGCACCACCAAGTGAGCAGGGACACAATACCTTGGAGAGAGGGTCCAAAAATATGGTTGAGGAATTTGAGGGTTTTACATTTGATAATGCAACCAAAGCAACATATCCTCCATTGAATAAGGGTTTGATAGAAACCCTATAATTAATTTTGTTGTTGGGATTGGGGAGGCCAAACCGAGCAGGTTGAAGAAAAAAAAGGTATGGTGATTCTTCCAAAATATTTTTGTTTTTGTAGCCCTAGTTACTAAGCTCTCTATAGGAAAAACAAGAAATTAATATGTAATACTACAAGCTCAAAGCCTAATTGCGTAAGGATAAATTAAAGGTTAGTAATATTAGTACCCTATTAGATGTGATAGACCAGGAAGAAGAACTTGATCTTGAGTATGTTGTCATTGATGCTAAAGCGAGTGTAGGTATCAGGTGTAGGATGTAGATATCGCCATTGATAGTTTAAGATATGATACATGTAACGATGATGGTGTAGGATGACCGAGATGATGCAGCTTGATGATGTCACAAGATGATGCAGTTGGATGAAACCCTAGCTCTAGGTTTTAGAGTTCCTCGACGATGATCACACCCCACACTTGTTGGAGATTTCTGAAGTAGGAGATCACCGAGTTTGCCTTTTAGACCCTTGCCAATGAATTCTCCTCGTCATGTTGATTATGTAGATGTGTGGATATATTTGTGGGTCCTCACAGTTTGTAAGATATGACTAGTCACAGTTAGTAACCCCAACCTATGGTCCAAAGCCCCACAATGATGGCGTGGTAATCAAGTCGAAACCCCAACCTAATTGTTGATGTGGCATCATTCAAATGGCTCAAGCAAAATTATGAAAACCCTATGGACAAATTTCCTATCAGATGATGATGCGGTAGTTTTAATGATGGTGTATTGATTAAGGTAACAAATGAATGACATGGAAACCTCTTCTTAGTTGGCAGCCCAATAGGTCAAAATGAATTCTCATATCAAACAAGGGATGAAATCTAAATTGAATTTGTTGAAGGGGTTAAATATCAATTTGACCTAAAGGGACTATTTTTTATTAAAAAAAATTCAAAATTTACTCTACCCTAGCTCAGCTAGGGTTTCTGACCCAAATAATTTGAATTTCAAACAAACAAAAAAATTCCCTCCTAAATTGTGAAGTCGGTTTCCTATAGGAGGCCCTCCAAATATCTATTTAAAAACTCTAACTTCCTCATCATAACGTGGAACTACTCGCCCAGCTCTGATGCTATCTTAGGCCAAAGTTCTGAAATGAAGTTTGGTCATTCTTAAACACATGGAAGAAAGTGGGTCTATGGTGAATATTTTTATGGGTTGAAAAGGGTCTCATATTATTTTCTTTTGTAGGTGGCATATATTTTTGGAATAATTTGTGGTCAATTAACCTTTGTGAATAATGTGGCTCTGAAGAGATCGTATTAAAAAATCCTATGGCATTTGAATGCAGGCTTATGTGAGTAGAAATATTTTGAAAAATGTCTTCTGGATCCATCGCATGAGAATGTTATTTGTTGACATGATTTGAACCAACTAATGTTGTTCATAATCTTATCAACTTGATGATGAACCACACTAGTTAGCTCGAAATGTGTCGGCAAATAACACTCTCATGTAATGCCTATGGCCCTGAAGAAATTGTGAACTCGTTTCTTTTGGCTCATATATTACATCGGCCTCCCTTTTTTCATTACATCAACTCCACTTGTTTCATTACATAGGCCCCGTGCATTATTTTATGGCTTGAATATGTGTGTAACCTCTGTGTGCCTTGTTCTATTATTTGTGACGCATTCTCTCCAGCTCTGTATGACATAACTTTGCAGTATCTCCTTATGCATCAATCGTTATACTCTGACTTATGTCAAGTGTCTTAACTCTATACCTGTGAAATGGATGCAAATCATGACACCTTTTGGGCATCAAAATTAATTTGGGTTGCTTGACTCAAGCACTTTGAGTATTACATGAAATTCTGAAACATTATTGAAAGGATAGTGACTTAATATGTTTACAGACCTATGTGCATTGAAAGAAACAGTCCAAACCTTTAAGAAAAGACAACATAATTGTTTTGGTGACCCCCAGTAGCTTTATCACCTCATAATGATTTGAATCTGTGCTTTTAACTTATTCCTAGGTTGTTGACCTATCAATAAATTCGTAGGTAGAAGCAAGCAAATATGTCATCAATCCCAATAGTTGTTGTTATTTTAATTAAGGTGTATATCAAGAGAAATCATTGTTGGATATGTTGTTTTGAGCAAACAGGACAATGAACAAGGGATCTCACAAATCCTTCTTCTGTGGTAGTAGTTGGAGCATGTAGTGTGTGCAACTTGTAATGAGAAAGTATGTCCAACATGTCAAGCTTGACTAGAGTAGATGAATGAATGAAGCATAGTGAAGGTTCACTTAAACTCTATAGATAGACCTATCTCCAAATTGAAAGTGACATATATTTAAAAGAGTTGACCTCTATGTATTCACTTGTGACTGAGTATTTGAAGCAGTGGTTAATTTTCAGTAGCAGTGTTCGGACACATACAAACCTATTGTTATATTTAGTCAAAGATACACCTGCATTGTAATTCGTTCACTATGCAGAATTGAAAGAGAATTGGCCCTTCATATCTCTTACAAATCTAATATTAATAAGGTATTTGGAGTAGAACTAGTAAATAACTAGAATGTCTTTTATGCCCATAATTCTACGACCATATTGTAGCACTTTAACTAGGATTTGTTGATACTTGGGAAAGTTCATGAGGTTGTTATGTTTGTGACAGCCCCAACCATGGTTCTCCCATAAAAATGCATTATAAATATTTTTACAAAAATAAAATTAAAAGAAAAGGAGATTGATTCAAAGGGTCATGAATTTCAAAGCTGAGGAGGAGGTTGATTGATTGGTATGTTGAGGTTTTCTTGTGTAGAAAAATATGAATCAGTTGGACAACCATTAAAGGTTGGTTTGTGTGTTTAATGAGCTAGTTTTGATCAGAATTCAATGAGTTTCAAGAAGAGGTACGATGGCCCCTATTGCTTGGGAGATCACTCACAAGGCAACAAGGATGAGGTAGTAAATGCAAGCCCGAGAAAAGAGACAACATGCACGAAAGAGGGAAAATTTACATGCATGCTGGCAGCAGTTAGAGAGGGTATTCTTTGATTCAAGAGAGCAATGATTCAAGCAACATTCAAAAGAGAAGTGAAGAGAAGTGAAGGAGAGTGGTTTTCTGGTTCCCTAGAGGTTATGGGTTAGGATACTAGTCATTGGAGCATTGTAACAGCTTGGGTTCCCTGGAGGCTGTGGGTTGAGATAGACATCTCTAGAGCCCTGTAACAACTTGGGTTCCCTGGAGGAAGTGGATTGAGTTAGGAATCACTGGAACCTTGTAACAACTTGGGGTTACCAGGGGGTTGTGGATTGAGATAGAAATATTTGGAGCCCTATAACATCTTGGGTTTCTTGGAGGTTGTGGGTTGAGACAGAAATCTATGGAGCCTTGTAACAGTTTGGGTTCCTTGTAGGCTATGGGTTGAGATAAAAATATTTGGAACCGTGTAACAACTTGTGTTCCCTGGAGGTTGTGGTTTGAGATAGGGGTAGGGTTTTGCTTTCATTTTTCAACAAATGTTTTGTACACAAATGGAAGTATTCAATCGGAACCTCACAGGGGTTTGGTTTTAGCTACTCAGTCGTCGGCTAGGATGAGAAACCATTCAATCTCTGGGCTCTACACAGCTTGAGAAGAGATTAGTCCTTGATTTAATGTCTACAGTAGATTCTGGACTTCCTGGGAAGGAGGTTAATCCCTGGTATTACTCTTGAAGGTGGAGGTAGTGAACCTCTGGATTCCCTGTGCATTACTTACTATATCCAGCAACTGATGGGATTGAGGAAAGAGGTCCTTTGGGGTCCCTGTTCCAACTCACAGTTGGCGCTTCAGCCCTAAAGAAAGCCCCCTTAGTCTCTAGAATCAGGATCGAGGTGACAGTTGTAGGTGAGCTTGGTTGTAGTTGTCTAAGGTTGGGTGGAGAGTCCTTCTCCTAGACTCGGCTTCCTTGCAAATCTAAAGATAATTATTCCTCTAAACTCATTTAATGTTAATGAAAGTAAGATGCATTTCTAGCTTGAAATGGCTCTGGATTCCTAGACTATAATAATGTTATTAAATTAATGAGTGTGTGGCTACATATTTGTTTGGAAATAGAACTTACTGTTGTGATTAAATCATGTATGTAAAATACTTCATCCTTGAGATGAATGATGTTGTTAAATAAGTTATGCAAGTGTGTGCTTCTGGACTAAATATGAAGTGTTGTATGAAATGCTTGTTGGTGTTATTTATAACACAGATATACATAAGACAAAATGTGTAGTGCTTATATGATAACAAAGGTTATGTTGCAACCCTGAACTGGAATTATGTCTCGTACAAACTGTTGAACATTGTTGTTAACAATTTATGTATAAGTAACACCAAAAACATTATGTAATGTTATAGGCATTGGAATAATCCATGAGAATCTGGATTGAAACTAGGATGAAATGAGATTGAAAACCCTTCCTATTAATATAAAATGATTACATGAGAGACTTCCTAGTTAATAGGTTTGTGTATACACATATAGAATTATTCACTGAGTTACAAGCCTGTGAATCTACACGGGTGGTATTGTTCCAACGTTGAAGGGGTTATCCTCTCTTTTAAGTACAGGGATAGCTCGAAACCCTTGCAGGAAGGCTTAGTCAAACTTGAATTTTGAGCAACCTATAGGTCTCCCACAAGATTCCTTTCATTTTTGGTTAAACCATGGAAGCCCCTGCATAGTGCCATGGAGTTTCTTACAGGCTTGCTTTGGAGCCTGGAACCCTTGGTGTGTGGAAGGAGAGGTGGCGGAAATTCATAAATTCGCTATGAACCTAAAGAAGGGAGTGGTCGCAGGCATTAGAGAAATTTTGAGGTGTAAAATAGGCCTCCTAAGGAATATTATGAAATACTAGTGAAAAATAATAAAATAATATTATATTACATCATCAATTTTTAGAGCAGAAAAAGAAGAAAACTACTTTTTCCACTCGTATTTTCAACTTATCTCCCTACGATTTTATTCAAATTTCAAGTGGGAGAACTCGTTAGATGTGAAATTTAATTCCTCATTCGAGTACCTGTGTTGCATATTTTTTACGGACCCTGTTGCATGAAAAATTAGAAATACATGAAAACGTGATTGAAATCATGTTTTTACATGTATTTCTCATTTTTTGTTTAGTAGGATTCGTCGACAGTGTTGGACACCTTTGAGCGCTACTGATGGGGGTGAATCAATAGTGTGACTTCTTTAACAATTTTACCAATTATTACTTCACTTACTGAATCATTCATATAACCAGCAACATGTTATATCATCACATGAATATATCAATGTAAGAAGCTAAAGCAAACAACCATGAGAGCAACAAAACCATCAAACACAACCATAAAAACCATCACACAAGAGACACAAGATATCTAGTGGAAAACCCTTCATCGAGCAAAAAACCACCCTTGTTGTTGATGCGCTACTTTGAATTTCTATTAAGAAAAATATGTCTTTTACATAGATTTCTTAACCCCCATCAGCATGGAGGCTCGGCCTCATATACAATTAGCTGACTTCCATCAGCCTGGAGACTCAATTCTACTTATCAGCTCAGAGGACTATGTTCTCTATGGATCTACATACTATAATCCGTTGAAAGCCACCGTGATCAATCGATCCTCAACCAAATCTGATTGGACTATCCAACTACCATTAGATTGAGAAATTGTTCCTTTCACTGAAACATCGCAATCACTACTCCACATCCATGAAGTTGTTTCTCCTCTACTCTATGTGGATCTCCTTTCATCTATTTTCAAACTGGATCCCAAGACACTATGCTCAACTCTAATGTAGCTTTGCAATCGTGCTCTCAACAATAAGAAATTCGCATCAAATAAAAATAGCACCACAAATATGCTCTCCAAACCAGCAAAATAGTGGCCACATCAAATCTGAAATACCATCATAATATCAAACCCTCACATCAAAATATAATGTTTCACAATACAATTAGAAATAAAATACACTATTCTATGTGCCAAATGTATTAGTGACTCCTCAAAAAACAAATGTGAGAGTCACCAACAAAAACATTATCCAACAACATACAAAACTCTCTAAAACAATCTCCACTATAGTAGCTTCAAATTTGATCTATTTTGTAGCATGCTTCAGTTTTTCTTCATTCTTTGGCATTAGCACTCACTCACTAAAGCATCTATACTCTCCAATAGGTCTGAAGCATAATCACTCTTTTCAGCCTTCTCTTGCACATATATACTCAACATACACCCTCAACCAGCTCCTAAGTGATGAATATAAAACATGTAAGGCGAAATTGAGCTTGGGGCTAGAATCAAGGGTGAAAAAATTGGACCAAATCAATCCACGAAGACCACTACTTATGCACTAAATGAGTCCACATCATTGGAGCAGCCTTTTCAAACCATTCCTGGCCTTTACAACTAATTATGGAAATCTCTGGGAATTTCCTTGCTAATTTTCTTTTGATTTGCGCGAGGAATGTGGAGAAAATCCCGTGAAAATCCTCAGTCACATGCATACCACTGGTTGAACTCAACTGGAACCTTCAGTCACTCCTATAGGCCTATCTGCCAGCGACTGGAGCCTTTCAGTCACTCAAATAAGCTTGGCTTCATGCGACTAGAGCAAAGGATGAAGAAAAACATCAAGCCGTCATCTCAGAACCTCTACCACATGTTGGATCACCTTCTCCAGCATTTGTACAAGCCTCCAAACCTTTGAAATAGCCTCTGCCACATCTGCAAGTGGATCAAACATGTCTCCCAAGTGTCACTTCCATATTGACCTAGACGGCCAACAAACAAGGATGGAAAGAGTGCCAACAAGTCCTCCACTCTCCAGCAAACATCTGAACAAGATGAAACACCTCTGATATATCTTTATAGCACCTCTTGAACATCATACCAAACCATCATTGCAACAAGTCTTCTCCATGAGCATAAGCATGAATACCTAGATGAAGAACTAGTTTCCAACTCAACTAGTGTGCCAACAACCATCAACCATACTAATGCCAACATCTGACCAACATGAGTGACATCATACTATTGACATCAATGCCAACATAATCATCCCAATTCCAACTCAACTAGATGCAACCATGCTACAATCAAAGAATCCATATATTAGTTAGGCTACAAGGGTTGATATCAATGCCAACATGAGCTAGTTGCCATCATGAACCAATGCCAACATCAGCTAGTTATATCCATGCACACCATAATTCCAAAATAAAGTATGCAACATGGGTACTCCTTGGATGAGGAATTAATTTTGCATCCAACGAGTGCTCTTGCTCAAAATTTGAGTAAAGCTATAGGGAGATAAGTTGAAAATACAAGTTGAAAAAGTAGTTTTTTATTTTTTAATCTTTTTACTTTTTTACTCCAAAAATAGTGAATCATCCCCCATGGTTAACATCATCACTTGAATATTATTGGTTCTTATAAAGTTGATTTTGGTTGTACATTTTTGTTCTGAGGCACATTTTGGACTTCAAAATTTCTCTAATGAGAACATATGCCAGCATGCCTGGAATTCCCTGTTCACACATAAGGAATGTCTAATGGCCAGGAACTCTTTAGAGAGGCTTTCGCCCAATCTCAGGAGGTTGGGTATCACTTTAGGGTGCCTTAGTAAGCCACCATCTCTATCATTGAGCATTGATGTCATTCTTGGTGTCTACAGAACCTTTGTGGTAGAGGCGTGGTCGAAACAACCATCGAAAAGGGATCGACAAAGAGCTAAAGTGAGCTCTCTCTATACCTATCAAAATCCAAATCGGGCACATTGCTTAAGGAGGGACAGATTCCCTCTAGTCAGGTCATGGCGAAGGTCAAAGATAAGCAAGTGTTGTGGAAAAGGAGGGTTTGGACCTAGTTTTATAATGGATTCAATCACCTTATCCCTTAACTAGGTGGAACCGTAGTAGTGGCAACCACAGATTAGCGATCCTAATTTCCCCTTAAGACGACTGGACAGAGATAAGATGACATCGCCCAGAGGTACAACCCAGAATGTTTACTCCCATAAGTTTGGTTTGCACAACAATGGGATCAATCGGGATGATGTTACCAGGGATGAGCTCAATCGGGATGATGTTACCAGGGATGATCCTGCCATTGGTTGGAGGTGTCACCCAGAAGACAGCAATCCCGGAGCCTCTAGCCTGGACAAATTAGCTTGCATCATAAAAAATTTCCACGATGACATCAGTTGGGATGAGTTGGATGATACGTCAACCTGAAAGCCATATTATTGGCCAAAGGTGGATCCCCTAACATGTCATTTCACCACAATGAACCCAAAGGTATGAGGAGTGCAACAGAGGAAAGCGTCGGGATATAACATGCATAATGTGTCTGATAGTCATACCATTCGCCAGAAGTGTGGTCCATTGACCATGTAGCCCAGAGGCTTTGGCCTAGAAGAAAAGAAAGATGTGAAATAGAAAGCGTCAGGATAGAACATGTAGGATGACATGTTCCTAGTAGTCATGCCATTGGCGGGAAGTTGAGCAGGTGGTGTTAGGCCATGAGGGCCTCCACGTACACCTGGGCGTGACATGATTGGTGCAGGAGGGGCCCACCTACTAGGCAAGCCTAGTAGCCCCCACTCAGAGGTGCAAGGCGTAGTAGAAGGTGTAGAAAATTCTGCAAATTCTTTACAAATCTCTGTAGAAAATCTAACTGTAGATTAACCTGATAATGCAATATACCAAAGAAAAATACTATAATCTACTACTACTATCAATTTGCAAAAGCTTAAAGATTGATAAAGATCAAGCTTAACACATATAAACCAAAGAAGAAGAATCAATGCACATGAAACACAGAAAATACTCAGGGGAAAGGCTCAGCTAAAAACCCCACTATCTGTATTATCATACAAGTGGAAGTATATCAGGATTACACACAGCTTTAGCTCTCACATCTATCCAGCTCTCAGTACAATCCCTCACTGGATGCTCACAGGCAATCAAAGCTTCTCACGAGCTTCTCCTCTGCCCTCCAAGCTCCTATTTCCTTGTGTTGTTTCTCCTGGGTGATCCCCCTATTACCAAGTATAACACTGATCACTCCAACTGATCTCACATCCTGTAAAACTGTGCAATCCTTAAGGAACCTTGTTCCTTCTGCATGGATGAGTCTCCTTTATAGGAAAACTCATGCAATTGATAGTAACATGTTCTTGACATTTAGCTCAACTGGGTCTTTCTATGAATACACATGCATAAGTTTCTGATGAGAGAATCTTCAGTTATCTGGAGTACACTTGTTGAGTGCATGCATGCATCAACTGACTGATAACTCACAATTAGTTCCTCAAACAGTTTGGAACTAATTTAACTAGACTTAACTCAATAAGCTAAGCTAACTAATTACAACTCAAATATAACTCAATTTTATCTCCTTAATTAAGGGATAATCTCCTTAATTTAAGGGATAATTGTTGCATGACTTCAGAAAGACTTCTAACTTGAATTTC
>APFE031726928.1:153369-207287 GCA_000404065.3 Pinus taeda | reverse complement strand
TCAACACTCCCTCTCAACAAGAAAGGAATTCAACTCGATCCCGATCCTGAACCTTTGGAATGTTCTACATGCAACACTTCTCTCTAGTGTTGTTGCTCCAACAACTCTAGAAACAAAAAAAAACATCCAACCTAAATCAGTATGATGCATTTGTCATCAAAATCTCTGACTGTTATTTCCTCTGTCAACTGAAAAACTCTGCGCTTTACTGACTCAGCCTTCTGCATTGTTGTCAATCCTTCTTTGTGCTCTTCAGTATCTAATTGATCTAGCCTCTGTCACTTTGTTCTCTAACTGCATCAATCCCACTGATTCCTCCCGCTACTTTGTACTTTGGGCTCCCGTAGCAAGGTATGATCCATGAGATAAAACCTTTCAATGGACCCTACCCATTTTCAGCCTTCTTGGGACTATCACTTCACATCGCCCCACCTCACACCTGGAGGTATGGTTGCATGTGATCCCTCAACTAACTTGGCTCGAAATTTCCCCCTATTGGAGGTCTCTACATGAATGGATGCCTCCACTCAGTCTCCTCTCATCATCTCCAATTGTGGCTCCTCCACAATTCTCTGAGACTTCTTCTGGGGTTGTATGTTGAGAGGTAATTTAATCTCCCTCTCAACCACCAAGTCTCTAACATTTTCCTTGCTCCTCGAGGCTTTGCATGCATATTGAACCTCAAGAGCATACAGGTTCTTAACTCGTGAACCGATCTGTTTCACTTGTCTCGTGGTGATGTGTCTAAGGAAAACTTTTCCCTTACTGAAGACAACATTGTAGCCTTTGTCCTCCAACATTGCAGTCGATACTAAATTATTATTTAGTCTAGCCACATACTTCACATATGTTAAGGTGATAAGATCTCCATGCTTCCTCTAAAAAGCAATTGTGTCCACTCCTGAAACACTATACATTTCATAGTCACCCATCTCTATGCGCATCTTGAGGTCTTTCTCCTCCAAGGTACTAAATAAAATTTTATCGTCGGTCATGTGGAATGAGGCTCCACTGTCAAGAAACCAACCACAACCCATCATCGATGACACCATGCATGCGATGAGGGTGAAGTCCATCTTGAACTAAGAGGCTAATGCCTCACCTTCCAATCCTTCTGAGGATCCCTTCTTGGACTTCTTCGATGGGCAATTAATCGCATAATGTCCCATCTCGTGACAATTAAAGCATCTCACTTTAAACTTGTCACCCTTCTTGCCTCCATGAGAAGAATTCGGTTTGGAATGGGAAGCCTTCCCCTTCCCTTTCCCTACGTTACTTGCTAAGGCCATATTTTCTTCATCATCATCCTTGCATGAAGAACCATCTCATGTGCTCCTCCTAATCTCCTCCTGCATGAGATCTGACCACAGTCGTTCCCAATCCGTCAGTTTCTCCCTTCCATTCATAGAGTCCTGGTAGCTATTCCAGCACTTTGGAAGGCCAAGGAGAGCGAGACTCACCATACCATCATCGGCAGTAGTTATTCCCACTCTGCAAGTGGTGAGCCTGTTCAAATATGTGGAAATAGTATCGCCCTTCAACATCTTGATTCTTCGAAGCTTATCTTTGAGCGCCAATTTCCTTTGGTCGCTACTATTCTAGTAGAGGTCCTTCAATATCTTCCACATTGAATATGGAGTATCCTTCCCATGGAGACTCGAGACAATATGGTCTCGAACTCCCTCAAGGATGATCTGTCTCGCCCTCACCACACACTTCTTCCACTCAGCCAACTCTTGTGCATTAGTTAAAGTTGGCTTTTGGATTTCTTGATCAATAAATTCCTTTAAGTCGTTGTCTTCTAATACAGCCACCATGTGATCTTTCCATGCTATGTAATTTGATCTACCTTCCAATGCATATTCGAGTCTCAAGCCATAGAACGCCATTGGCCAACCTTGAAGTATGATTAGAATTCGATTTGCACCTGCAACCCTGAACTTCAAACTTCGAATTCTCTTCTCCATATACTATTCACTGCTCCAATAAACTTTGCTCCGATAAACCTGGCTCCGATACCATGTAGAAAATTCTGCAAATTCTCTACAAATATCTGTAGAAAATCTAATTGTAGATTAACTTGATAATGCAATATACCAAAGCAAAATACTATAATCTACTTCTAACAATGTAAACTTTGAGACGGGAACTGATATTGTTACTCGTTTTGTAGAGATAGCAAAAAAGTGACCCGATTTTGAAAAGGGGTGATGCATAACACACATGTTTTTTTTAGAGCATAGTTTTTGGCACTATAAATTTTTTTATGTACATTGTGTTTTAGAATGGTAGTGATTTTGATGTTGATTTTAAAAAGTAGTAATTCTACACCATGCCCTTAAATAATTATTTTGTAAATTTAATAACTTTGGAAGTGGTCTTCTTCTTCATATTTTCTTGTTTTTATTTTTATTTTTATTTTTTTTGTAGTGAGGTTTTTATTGTTTTGCATATTTAAAACAGAAGGTAGATATTTTGCATTTTTGATATTCTACATATTTATACATCGTTAATTAAATTTTCAATCCACATGAAATAATTGTCTTTAAAAAACATATATAAAAATATATATAAAAGAGACAAAAAAAATTCTCTATAAACCATAAAGAATTTGGAATTAATATAGTATATATATATATATATATTATATAATATATTAATTATAAAATATATAAATTAAAAAAAAAAGAGATTAGCAACTAGGTCAATTAGCAAAAATAGTTCAAATAAAAAATAAAATAGTTAAATTAAATAAATAAATAAAAATAATAAAAAAATAAAAGGACAGTAAAATTAATATCAAAACAAAAATAAACTCAAAATATATATAATATATGAAAATTATTTTCCTAGAAAAAAACTCGCAAAAACCAAAACAAATTAAAATTAGATATTTTTTTTAACCATTTTTTTATTAAAAAAAATTATTATTTATTAATTTTTTAAAACAATTTTTTTTCTTATTTAAAAATAAAATAAAAATAATTAATTAATTATTTTTCAAGCAGCGGGTGAGACTAAATTCGAATTTTAGTTCAAGGACAAATTAAAATTGGAATATACTGGATTTTATTTTTATCATTTCTTGTTGCTATTTTCAACAGAAGGAGTTGTCGAGTTAGAGCATCGAGGTGAGTTGGCGCAGGGTGACAAAGCGATGTTCCTTGTGGACCAATCGGAGGCGGGGTGGGTAAATGTAAGGCCTACTAGCCACATGGTTTCAATACTCTACCTTGGTGATGTCAGTAGGAGGGGAAGGGTGGCACAATTTCCCTAGACTGTTGGATGGAGCGCCATTAACGATGGCCATCCGATGCGGGAGATGGAACCCTGAGCTGGAACCTAATTGTGACACCCCTTACCAAGTTAACTGTCGATCATGTTAGCCCGGTGCAATCCCATGAGTGTCATTGATCTCCCTTCGTGCTCTCCAACCAATGGATCGGGTCGGTAAGTTGTGGGTTAGACCTCAATTGGTCCAAGAACCTAACTAACATGTGAACTAATGATGGACTACCACGTGGTAGGTAGATGACGTGGCAAGGCCATATTCTTTGAGAGGCAATATCTCTCAATTCAGGTGTCAGATTGAGGAAAATTTTATATCACTAAATTTGTCTTTATGAGACAAACGCAATGGTGATGGTCATTTTGAGTCTAGAGAAGGTTGGAAAAGTTGAAATTTTTATACCCGATTTTCATAATTATATCTTGAAGATTTGTTTTGCATAATGACCACCTCCTATTCTGGGCATTTGGTAAGGGGTGATGTTACAGGTGGTATCAAAGCATCCAGGTTCAACACTTGGACTGGATGGGCTCTATCATGAGCTGTAATGATTTTTAGAATATTAACTAAATAGTTATCTAGGTGTTAAAAGTTTGTTCAAATAAATTACATCAGGCCTAATTGATAATTCACCTCTTATCTACTGGAAAGCGACAATAAACTAAACGGTACCCTATTTGAGTAAATTAGCAACTGTAACAGTTGTGAAATGGTAGGTTTGACTATATATTTAACAATTTCTACTTATTTAATAATTATGCACTAATGTGGATTATTTTGTTGTAGAGATGTGCACCATCTTGTTGTTTGTTTTATATATGCACTAGCAATGGAAATACATGTTGTGTGATTGATCCATATGAATTCTTAAATATTGTTAGGATGCTAACATGATTATCTTTTCACACCGGAATTCTCCATGACAGCTCGATGAATGCAAGTTTCAAGATCATCATGGTGTTTTGTTTTATTATTTCATGAAAATCTAACTGTGTGTGTGATTGAAAGCACACCACAAGAAGCATAAGGCAGAGGTAATACAACAATGAGGACAGGAATGGTTGAGTATAAGTCTGATCAATCATAGCAGGGAAGTGAATGGGTCAAGTCTAGTGAGGAAGAGAGATCAGTTGACCGGGGGGGAATCACTCTCTAGATTGGTTGGATACTTTGAGAATCATGAGGGTTGAAGTGAGAAGATTCAAGGCATACAACGAGAGGTTGGTAAGAGCTCAAGAAAGGAAAGTTGAGATCAATGCAGTTATCCTATAAAGTCTCTTGGATTGGTAGAGACAGAAGCAATATGAGATGAGGGCCATTCATATAGACAGGAAGAGCCTTCATGAGTCAGAAGAGAACATCAATGGAGTAGATGGTGGTAGGTCCAGAAAGAGGCACGGGTATTGAAGTGAGGACACTATGCTAAGAGATGTACCTTTAAGCACCCCAAGAGGAAGGACTAGAAGACAAGTGCATCATTCTAGTAGACCATCTAGCTCTGCTACTATGAGGCACCACCATCATTCAAGAAGCAAGGGAAAGGATCACATGCCTCAGGAGTTTAAGGAAGCCAAGCTACCTACATGTCATGGGGATGTGAAGAAATTAGAGGATGCAGAAGCTTGGTTGTTGGGTATGAAGAATATTTTGAGAATACATGACTATTATAAAAATATGAAGGCTAGAGTCGCCACTTATAGCCTAAAGGGAATAGCAAATATATGGTGGGAATATTTGAAGAACGTTGGAGGCATTGTTGAGATATAATTGACTTGGGATGAGTTTGAAAAACTCCTCATAGATCAATACTTGTTTGAGCACTATTATGATAGCAAGAAAAATGAGTTCTATGAACTCAAGATGGGTCAATTAACTAGTGATGAATATGTCACCCAGTTCTTAAAAATATTGAAGTATGTGCCATATCTCAAGGATGAAAAAGAAAAAAATTATAGATTCATTAGCGGATTACCTATGGAATTCAAAGATAAAATTGAGTTGTTGGAACCTTAATCTCTAAAAGATGTCATCAAGAAGCTAGAGCATTATTATGAGCAAGAAAAACGCGTGTTAGAAATCAGAGGCAATTGGCAGGAAAAGAATAGCAATGGACATAGGAAGATTTGGCCCAAGAAAAGATCAGAAAAGAGAGAAGGTGATCTGATTCAGAATATTAGACTAGTGTGCTAAGATCCTCCTTAGATTAGAAATAAAATGCTTTCATTGTGCTTAAGGATTCATGAATTTTTGCAAGTGAAATGATGAGTTTTTATGTTAATTTTATGAGAAATTTAACATAAATAAGAGACTAAACAGTAGCATAAACATGTACATAACATCATCAAAAACACATTACAAAAATCACATGATAAAGGAGTTCACCGCTCCTGGGCTACGTCTCCTTGGTCCAGCTTCCAATGGCTTGGACCTCTCTATTATGCTCAAAAGAGTAAAAATATATGTTTATAATGCTCAAATGGTTCTAAAACCTGCTCCAATGAGTCCATAATGTCCAAAAATGGCTATCTAGCCTCTTTTTGCATCCAATTTGGTGGAAAACTAAAGAAGTTATGACTTCCCCTTGTTTTCCCAATATTCGCTCCACAAATTGGCCCATTTTCGGCATGTTCCTACAAATTAGCTCCAAAAATGCTAACTGAGAGAAAATTTTGCCATGTGGTGGGTCATCATTTGTCGTCCGACTTTTCCATTTCAAATCACAATCGGCGAATTCAGACGGTCTTATGGTCTGTGATTGCGGTGGAGCGATGTATGATTGCGATATGGTAGACCCAACGGAAGTATTAACCCCAACCGATAAACATATCGCATACGGGATCCTTTCGCAAATCACAATCGGCGAGTACCGGCAATCCATATATGTGGGACTCTATTTTTTCTGCGAAGTGCGATTGCACTCTATGATCCATCGCATTGCACCCCTGACATGCTTGATTCTTTAACATGACCCACTTTCAATATGTGATATGCGAAATGCGGGGGCTAATGGTGCCCTGCCACTTGGCGCTTCCCCATTCGCTAAAGGGCCTTGCCACATCATCCACTCCTGCCATGTGTCCAAGTCAAACCTAAACTTTGACTTGCTCTAACTTCTTCAAATGAGCTCGGATTCGAGTGGCATTCACACTGTTGGAATCAGAATGACGAGCACTTCAATCTAAAGATAAGTTTATCAAGATTCTGACACTTTGATTTTTGAGCCTAATTTTGAGCACCTGATCACTCCTCCCCACTGGAAGCCTTTTGGACCCGAAAAGGATCACTTTCAATTGTTCAGCGGGTGAGGGTACAGTTTCCTCACCTTTCCAATCTTGATCCATTTATCGCTGATTTGGAACTTGTGATCTGCACGATGCTTGTCATGCCTTACTGTGTATTTGCCTTTGCCCTTTTCAAGTTGTTCTTGCACTGTTTGATGTACCATTTGGAGTCATTCAATTAAGTCTTTAGCTTTGTCCATGTTACTATCAGTAGAAACATCCTTCTTACCAAGATGATACAAAACATATGATGAAAATGGTAAATAAATTCCTCCACTTGATTCCTTTGACTCAAGCTTGAATGTACATCTTGAAAGTATGTATTTTTTTAACATAAATTTCATGTAAAACAAAATAATGCTTGAGGAGAGTAGTTATACAAACTATAGGCCTAGAAATTACATCAACAACCTTGTCACTTATACCTTTATTATATTACCTTTTGATCGAGTGGAATAGTAGGAGAAAACCCATCCAATGGAAGTGCCTTTGTTGCTGCAACTTAGACACTTTATCATTGAAAAATTCTAAATGAAAAGAAATGAACTTACCACATTGCATAAAGATTGCGCCCATGGCATAGTCACATATAGCAACCCGAAACTTAAATGACTTTTTAAAGTTTAGATAAGCAAGTATAAAGGCTGAACTGCTCTTTTGTTTTAAAGCATCAAATGCCTCTAGTTGATTGCCTCCCCATAGGAAGACCTTTTTCACAACTACCAAAGAATGCAAATGAGCTACGATAGAAGAAAAATTAACAAAATCTCTCCTCCAACATTGGGTTCTTCCCAAAAAACCTCTTATCCAAATTACTATCTTGAGCCTGCCTGGGGAAATTGTGAGCAGAGAAAAGGTGTATGCAGCTTCACGGGGATGTATAATTCCTTCACCTGTGTCTGCAAGAATGGAGTCAATACCACCACAGGCTATTACGGCTTCAATCTTAGAGATTTCTAAATTTAACTCACCTTCTCCACGTCCCACGCAGATTGCCAAAAAGCCCTTGGGAACCTGAACGCGTATGGAAGAACCAATTTCACGACTCAAGTACATCAAAGAAGTTTTATCCAACATATACTTTGACATCTTTAGAGACAAACGTTCTTGACATACGACATCAAGTATTTCTTTCTCATACATGACATGTTCATAATGAAATTTTCTAAAAATGAAAATGTCATCCGAGTAGACTATCATGTCTAGAAATGGTTTCAGCACATCTTTCTTCATATGCGTAAAAGTAGTATGAGTATGGAAAAGACCAAAAATCATAACAAGCCATTCAAACAAACCTTGCTTGGTTTTAAATGTCGTCTTCCATATATCTCCTTCAACAACTCTACTTTGATGAAAACCACTTCTTGAATCCCATTCAACGAAATACTTACCATTTTTCTTGGGCGCCAAAACAAGAGGTGCACCACATGGTAAAGGAGTAGGCCGAATGATCCTTTTATTCAACAATCCCTAGATTTGCGTCTTAAATTCTACGCTTTCCATCACTGACATCCTATACATGCCAATGTTAGGAAGAAGACACTTTTGTTGCGATTGTAACTCATGTTGGATTCCTCTCTTGGGAGGCAATCCCTTTGATTCCTGAAACACCTCATCATTTTGGTTAACAACATCAACTAAATCAGTTTTCAGGTTTGAATTACAACCATCAAATGCTTTGTATTCAATATCATTCTTGATCATGAGAAGCATGAGATTCTTACTCAAATTCACTAGTCTTTTCATATAACCTGCATTAGCAAGCGAAAGATTTGTTTTCTTGTTGTGAGCTCTCACAATATATTCTACTCCATTTTTGAATAAATTATATTTTTTTTTCATGTCGATGGAAGATAGATTTTCTGTCATAAACGTACGAGCTGCCCAAAACGATGCCACAAAAATCTAACTACACAACGTCAAGCTCCATTTCATCTATAAATTTTGCAGTGACAGCGAATTTCAATTTACACTTTCTCGTAACCTGAAACTGTGCATTGTCACATACCCACCCAAGTGGATACGGTTTATGATGTGGAACAGATTCCAGATTTAAACGACTGACAATGTTTTCAAAGATAAGATTGGATTAAGAGCCGCTATCAAGTAGCGTATCAATCTTGTTATGTTTTGAGATCACCCTTATGTGAAACAGTTCTATTCTCCTCTTTTCATTTGGAGTTTCATTTTGTGAATCTAAAGAACTAATGATGGCAATGGATTCCTCTTCTTGTAACCCCATGGTTGTGATTTTAGTTTCATCACCCGAATCGGATCTCAAATCTGTTGAGTGGTTTCAATTGTCTTATGTTTTCCCTTATTGTTGTTTCTTTTTGGTCTCATTTCAGGATGAAGCTTCCAACAGTGAGCTTCATCGTTACCCTCTTTGCAACAGTGTTTGCATGTAATTTTCTCTCTTTCTTTTTTGATAGATGCATTTTTCTTTGCCTTCCCTTTGAAATCCTTTCCTTTCCTTTACTCTTAAATGGATTTTTACTACTTTCTTCTGGGGTGTTTTTCCCTCTTTCCTCAAGATGACTGGCTTGCACACACACATCATCTAGATTATTGGGATTAAAAGTTAAGATATTATGCCTAAGGTAACTTTGTAAACCCCCTATGTACTTCAAAAAAGTGTCATGTGATTAAAAATCTACACCTAACATCAGAGACTTTTTTTCTAATTCTTTGGTGTAATCTTACACATTTTGACCTTCAAGTTGTCTAAAGTTCTGCCAATTCATGATGGCTTTCTGCATATAAGCTAGAGGTTAGAATTGTATTTTAATTGCAGCAATGAAATCATTCTAAGAAATTGAGATCTTACCATTTTTTTTATCTCCTCTTGGGTCTTTGATTCCCACCATACTAGCACTACACCCTCAATTCTCAAGGAATTTAACTAAATCTTTATGTCATCCTCTTGAAGGTTTTGAAACTTGCAATAGACCTCCAACTGACGAATCCAATTATCAAGCTTCTCTACATTCACTTCACCATTATACATGGGCAACTCGAATTTAACATCAAGTTTTAAAAAAGGTGATTTACCCGTTCCTTTTGAAGTATGATGATGAGTATGAGTAAGGGTTGTGTTAGTGGAAGAGGGTGAAGATGCTTGTGTAGAAAATGATGGAGAGGGTGGAGGTTTGTCTCCATTTCCATTACCTCCTCCTAAAGAGCCTTCTCCTTTGGGAGGTTTGGAACTTTCTCCTTGCAACCTGGTATTCCTCTCTTCGTAGAGGACCTTCACCATCTTTGTCATATCAAAGAAATCATTTTTGAAGGTATTCTCATCTTTTGTCATGTTTGTAGATTATCCTTCATGAGACATGATCTCTGGAGTCTCAACTACAACTTGAGGTTGAATGGTGTTGGATATTGTGGCAACCTTTCTCTTCTTCCCCTTGACCCAATTTCAGGGCTTCCAACCAAGTTTCCTTCACCTCTTTTGAGTTTTAGCCTTGTAAGCACGACATAAACTTGCAAACAATTAAATCCTTCTTTCACAAAGAAAACCTAGAGCTATGATACCATATTGATTTGATTTAGAATATTAAATTGTTGTGCTAAGATCCTCCTCAGATTAGAAATAAAATGATTTCATTGTGCTTAAGGATTCAGGAATTTTTGCAAGTGAAATGATGAGTTTTTATGTTAATATTATGAGCACTTTAACCTAAATAGGAGACTAAACAACAACATAAACATGTACAAAACATCATCAAAAAATATTACAACAAGCACATGATATAGGAGTTCACCCCTTCTGAGCTACGTCTCCTTGGTCCAGCTTCCAATGGCTTGAGCCTCTCTATCATGCTCAAAAGTGTAAAAGTATTTTTTTTAAATGCTCAAATGCTTCTGAAACATACTCCAATGAGTCCAGAATGTCCAAAAATAGATATATAGCCTCTTTTTGCATCCAATTTGGTGGAAAACTAAAGAAATGATTTCCCTTTGTTTTCCCAATATTCGCTCCACAAATTTCCCCATTTCCAGCATGATCCTACAAATTAGCTCCAAAAACGCTAACTGAGTGAAAATTTTGCCACGCAGTGGGCCATAATATGTCAGCTAACTATTCCATCGCAATTGGCGGAGTCTGGTGATCTTATGGTCTGTGATTGCGGCGAAGTGATGTGCAATTGCAGTATGGCCGACCTGATGGAATTATTAACCGCAACCAATAAACATATTGCATCTGGGATCCTTTCTCAAATCGTAATCAGCGAGTACCGGAACTTCATATATGTGGGACTCTTTTTTTCTACAATCTGTGATCCATTGCATCGCAACTCCGGGCCAATCCATCAACAGGAAAACCTCTGCCTTTTCGAAGTGTGATTGCGATTTATCGCATCGCAACCCTGACATGCTTGGGGTTGATTCTTTAACACGACCCGCTTGCAATATGCGAATTGTGAAATGCGGGGGCCAATGGCGGCCTGCCTACTTGGCACTTCCCCATTTGCTGAAAGGCTTTGCCACATCATCCACTCCTGCCATGTGTCAAAGTCAAACCTGAACTTTGACTTGCTCTAACTTCTTCATATGAGCTCGGATTCTAGTGTTGTTCGCGTCGTTGGAATCAAAATGATGAGCACTTAGATCTGAAGCTAAGTTTATTAAGATTCTGACACTTTGATTTTTGAGCCTAATTTTGAGCACCTGATCAAAAGGTAAGCACCCAACTCTTACAAGACAGTCGCAGCAAAAAGCTAATGTTTTTGTTAAGAAAACTTTGCAATAGCCAGCATCGGGACAACCCAAGTTTGAAGTCCAAGATCCACTCAAATGTTAGACTTGTGGTGAAAACCACAAAAGAAGGGATTTTCCACATCCAAAGAATGTTAGACCAAAGAGGCTTGCACAGTAGGTGAGGTAGCTCAAAGTATGCCTAGAATTTATGCAATAGTGGACAACAGCCAAGATGATCACCTAGAATCCATTGAATGATTAATTTATTTCCATTTTAATTGATTGAGGTTCTAATTATAGATATGTCAGGCCAGAGCTTGTTGAAAAATTTAATCTAGTCAAGGAATTCCATATAAAACCATGGCTAGTTCAGCTAGCAACTGGGATAAAAAGGAAGATCAACCACTGGGTATGGTCTTGTGAATTTGAGCTTTTTGACATGCCCAGAACAACACACTTGAATGCATTTCCATTGGGTGTGTATGGCATACTATTGGGCATGGATTGGTTGTACCTACATGGAACCAAGCTAGACTGCTTTAAAAAGGAAATTAAATGCTTAGATGAGAAAGGAGAAAACAGGGTTTTGTAGGGAAAAAACAAGCCTACCTCAGTAAGACTAATATCGGCCATGTAAGCCAAATGCGATAGCAGAAAAGGATGCACGTTGTTTGCAGTACAAGTTTCTAAGGACGAGAAAGATGGCAGAGAAATTGAAGATGAGGAAGTTGGGCTACTAAAGAGGTACCATGTTTTATAGCAGTATGTAGATGTCTTCCCAGTGGAGGTTTTTGGCTTACCTCCTCACAAAGTGATAGATTTATATATTTAGTTGGTACTTGAGGCAACACCAACATCCAAGGCACCATATAGGATGAGTACCCCAGAGTTAGTCGAGCTGAAATTACAGCTAAAAGAAATGTTTGACAAGGGCTACATAAGTCCAAGTGTATCTCCATAGGGAGTACCAGTGTTGTTTGTAAATAATAAATATGGAACCCTTAGATTATGAATTGATTATAGGTAGATAAATAAGGTAACCATAAAGAAAATGTACCCACTACCAAGGATTGATGATATCTTTGATCATTTGATGGTTGCAGCAGTTTTCTCCAAGATCGACTTAAGGTCAAGATACCATCAAGTAAGAATCAAGGAGAAGGACATTCATAAAACTACTTTCAAGACAAGAGATGGGCACTATGAGTTCCTAGTGGTGCCCTTTGGGCTTACTAATACCCCTGCCACGTTCGTGTGGCCTAATGAACAGTGTATTGTGTCCCTATTTGGACAAGTTTGTCATTGTGTTTGTTGATGACATACTAGTGTACTCAAGGACAGAAGAAGAGCATGAAAAGCTTCTGGTTGCAGTGCTACAATTGTTGAGGGAGCACTTGCTTTATGCAAAGCTTAGTAAGTGTGATTTCTTCCAATTATAGATACATTAGTTGGGGCATATTGTCTCCAAGGAAGGGATTTCAGTTGATCCTGAAAATATCAAGACAATAATGGAGCAGCCAACTCCAAAGAATGTAGATGAGGTTAGATCATTCATAGGATTGGCAAGATATTACAAGAAAATTATTTAAGATAGGCCATCCCATTACAGCTTTGCAGAGAAAAGGAAATATATTTGAGTGGATTTCTCAATGTGCAGAAAGCTTTGAGTAGTTAAAGCAGTTGCTCACCAACGCACCAACGTTGAGGATTGCATATCCTGACAAGGATTTCATGGTGTGCACTAATGCCTGCAAGGAAGGGCTCAGTGGAGTCTTAATGCAAGAAGGGAAGGTAGTATGCTATGAGTTTAGGAAGTTAAATGAACATGAGGTGAATTATGTAACCGATGATTTAGAGTTGGCTACCACCATTCATGCTTTGAAAATGTGGAGGTGTTACCTCCTTGGTAGAAAATTTACAATCATGACGGACCGTAGTGGATTCAAGTATTTATTTGGGAAACCTAAGTTGAACGCTAGCAAGCAAGATGGCTGGCCATGCTTAGTGAATTTGACTTTGAAATCAAGTACATAAAATGAAAATAAAACAAGGTTACCGATGCTTTGAGCATAAGAATTCAAGTGAATCACTTGACAGTTGTATGTTCTTATAAAACATACCCGGTAGAAAGGGTCAAAAGTGTTGGGCAGCAAGATGAAAAATATCAGCGAGTGAAAGAAAAATTGTTGCAAGGTGGTGAGGATGAGGAATATCACCTCGTTGATGATGGGCTAATCAGGTTAAGAAGAATTTATGTGCCAAATGGTGATGAAATAAAAGGGTTGATAATGAAATAGTTCCATGTTAAGTCTTATTCAGGCCATCTAGGGTGTCAAAAAGACCCTTCCAACCATTAAAAAGTATTATTACTAGACGAACTTGAAGAAGAAATTGGTTGATTTTGTGGAAAATGCATAGAATGCCAGCAGGTAAAGGCTGAGTGCAAGCACCTAGCATGTTTGTTGCAACCTATTCCCATTCCATAATGGAAATGGGAGGTAATTTATATGGATTTCATCACAATATTGCCTAAAACATCTGAGCAACATGATGCAATCATGGTAGTGGTGGATAAGCTTAAGAAGGTATCTCATTTTGTAGCAATCAAGTCCGCTAACTTTGCTAGTGAGGTGGCACAAATATTCATAACGGTGATTGTGAGGCTACAGGGCATTCCCAAGAAAATCGTGTCAAACAAATATGCTAGGTTCACTTCAAGGTTTTGGAAGGATATTTTTGTAGGCTTGGGAACATAATTGACATTCAGCACAGCATACCACCCACAAACAGGTGGGAAAATAGAGAGGACTAACAAAATCCTTGAGGACATATTAAGAATTTATGTGATGCATCAGTCGAAGAAGTGGGAAGAGTATCTTCCACTAGTGTAATTTGTATACAATAATGGATACCAAGAATCCATAAAGATGAGCCCATTTGAGGCATTGTATGGGAGGAGCTACAATACTCTTATTAGCTGGAGTGATCCGGTGAATAGGATCCTTGTTGGACCTGTTATGATTAAGGAAATGGAGAAGCAAGTTCAACTCATCAAACTTGCAGATCAGCATAGGGCGCACAAGTAGTTCCATGTTGGGGAGCATGTTTACCTAATAATTAAACCAAATAATAGTTCCCTAAAGGTTGGGACATATGCTAAGTTGGCACCACAATATTATGGGCCTTTTGAGATCCTTGAGAGGATTGGGCCAGTGGCATATAGGTTGGATCTACCTCCATCAATTAGATTTCATGATGTTTCCATGTTTCTCCGCTTAAAAGATATGTGCAGGATTCTAATAATGTGATTGATTGGTCTATGCTATAAGTGGAACTAGGGGGAGAGTTCCAACCAAAGCCATTATGCATTCTAGATAGGAGGAATCTCATGCTCTGGAATCGAGCCATAAAGAAATTCAAAGTGTAGTGGAAGCACTTTGGGCCAGAGGAGGCAACTTGGGAAATGGTTGAGGCCACTGAAGCTAATTATCCCTTTTGGTTTTTTGGTTGAAACAAATATGTATATATGTTTTGTAAACATTGTATAGAGTTGTGTATATCTCCATAAACAGTATGTGTTTGTATTTTATTTCTGATGTTGCATATGGGCAAAAGAACACCGAGGGTAGTGTTCACTCAAGGGGGAGGGGTTTTTGATAGCCCCAACCATAGT
Source organism: Pinus taeda (assembly GCA_000404065.3). Taxonomy (NCBI): domain Eukaryota; kingdom Viridiplantae; phylum Streptophyta; class Pinopsida; order Pinales; family Pinaceae; genus Pinus; species Pinus taeda. The sequence continues at coordinate 192,343 of APFE031726928.1, read as the reverse complement.
TATCCCATAAAAATGCATTGTAAATATTTTTACAAAAATTAAATTAAAAGAAAAAGGCGATTGAGTCAAAGGGATACATATATCAGAGTTGAGGAGAAGGTTTCTTGCTTGAGATGTTGAGGTTTTCTTGTGAAGAAAAATTTGAATTGGTTGGATAGCCATTAAATGTTGGTTGGTGTGTTTAATGAACTCATTTTGATCATAATTAAATGGGTTGCAAGAAGAGGTGCTATGGCCCCTATTGCTTGGGGGATGACTCATAAGGAAGCAAGGACAAGGCAGTAAATGCAAGCCCGGGAAAAGAGACAGCATGCAAGTAAGAGAGAAAATTCACATTCATGTTGGAAGAAATTAGAAAGGGAATTCGTTGATTCAAGAGAGCAACGATTCGAGAAACATTCAGAAGAGAAGTGAATAGAAGTGAAGGGGAGTTTTATTCTAGTTCCCTAGAGGTTGTGGGTTGGGATACTAGTTTTTGGAGCCCTGTAACAACTTAGGTTCCATGGAGATTGTGGGTTGAGATAGAAATATTCATAGCCTTGTAATATATTGGGCTCCTTGAAGGCTGTGGGTTGAGATAGAAATATTTGAAGCCCTATAACAGCTTGGGTTCCCTGGAGGCTATGGGTTGATATAGAAATTTTTGGAGCCCTGTAACAGCTTGGGTTCCCTAGAGTTTGTGGGTTGAGATAGAAATATTTGAATCCCTATAACAACTTGGGTTCTCTGGAGGCTATGGGTTGATATAGTAGTCCCTAGGCCCTAGGCATCTTAGGAAGATATCATTCCTTCATTTAATGTCTACAGTGGATTCTGGACTTCTTGGGAAGCGGGTGAATTCCTGGTATTACTCTTGAAGGTGGAGGTAGTCAACCTTCGGATTCCATGTGCATTACTTATTGCAGCAAGCAGCTGATGGGATTGAGGAAAGAGGTCCTCTGGAGTACTTGTTCCATCTTGCAGTTGGTGTTTTAGCCCTGGAGAAAGCCCCCTTAGTCTCTGGAATTGGGCTCAGGGGTGATAGTCGCAAGTGAGCTTAGTTTTAGTTGTCTAAGGTTGGGTGGAGAGTCTTTTTCCTAGACTTTGTTTCCCTACAAATATAAAGATAAGTATTCCTCTATACTTGTTTAATGTTAATGAAAGTATTATGCATTTCTTGCTTCAAATGGCTCTGGATTTAAGGATTGTAACATTGATATTAACTTAATGAATGTGTGGTTACATCTTTGTTTGGAAATGGAACTTACTATTGTGATGAAATCATGTATGTAAAACAATCCATCCCTGAGGCAAATGATGTTCTTAAATAAGTTACGCAATTGTGTGATTTTGGACTGGAAATGAAGTGTTGCATGAAATGCTTGTTGGTGTTATTTATTACACACATATACATAAGACAAAAAGTGTAATGCCTCTATGATAGCAAAGCTTATGTTGCGACCATGAACTCGAATTTTGTCTCGTATAAATTGTTGAACAATGTATGTATAAGTAACCCCAAAAACATTAAGTAATGCTACATGTTGTGGAGTAATCCATGAGAATCTAGATTGAAACTAGGAAGCATTAGGCTTGAAAACCCTTCCTATTAAAATAAAATGATTACGTGATAGAATGTCTGCTTAGTCAGTTCGTGTATACACATATAACATTATTCACTGAGTTACAAGCATGTGAATTTACACAGGTGGCATTGTTCTAACACTAAAGGATTTATCCTCTCTTTTAAGTACAAGGATAGCCCGAAACCCTTGCAGGAAGGCTTAGTTGACCTTGCATTTTGAGCAATCTAGAGGTCTTCCACAAGCTTCCTTTTGTTATCGGTTAGGCCCTGGAAGCCCCTGTATAGCGTCATCAAGTTTCTTACAGGCCTCCTTCATAGCCTAAAACCCTTGGTGCGTGGTAGGAGAGGTGGCATCCCTTCAAAAGTTCGCTACGAACCTCTGACAGGGAGTGGCTACAAGAGCACTTATGCCAGCATGCTTGGCATTCTATGCTCACACACAGAGAATGTTTGATGGCCAGGAAATATTTGGAGAGGTTTTTGTCCAAGATCAGCAGGGGCAGCACCATAGGGCGCCTTAGTAAGTCACCATCGCCACAGTCGAGCGTTTATGTCATTCTTGGTGTCTACATAACCTTTGTGGCAAAGGCGTGGTTAAAACAACCACCAAAAAGGGATCAGTGAAGAGCTGAAGTGAGCTATCTCTATACCTATCGAAATCCAAATTGGGTGCATTGCTTAAGGAGGGACATATTCCCTCTAGTCGGGTTGTGGCAAAGGTCAAAGATAAGCAAGATTTGTGGCAAAGGAGGGTCGAGACCTAGTTTTATAATGGAGTCGACCACCTTATCCATTGATCAGGCAGAACCCTAGTAGTGGGAGCCACAGATTGACACGCTGAATTTCCACTTAACGTGATTGTATGGGGATAAGATGACATGGCCTGGAGGTACAACCCAGAATGTTTACCCTGAAATTTTGGTTTGCACAACAAAAGGATCAATCGGGATGATTCCAGTAGGGATGAGCTAGTTGACACACCAACCTGACAATCTTGCCATTGGTTAGAGGTGTTATCCATAAGATAGCGAGCCCGAAGCCTCTAGCCCAAAAAAATTAACTTGCATCACAAAGGGTTGGCAAGATGACATTAGTCGAGATGATCTGGCTAATACGTCAGCCCAAAAATCCTACTATTGGCTAGAGGCAGACCCCATGACATGTCAGCCCACCACAGTGAACCCAGAGGTATGAGGAGTGAGGCGGAGGAAAGCATCAGGATAGAACATGTGGGATGACCTGTGCCCGACAGGCATACCATTTGTTGGAAGTGTGGCCCACTGACCACATAGCTCGGAGGCCCACTAACCACATAGCTCGAAGGCTTTAGCCCGGAAGAAAAGAAAGATGATAACTCGAAAGCATTGGGATAGAACATGTGGGATAACGTTTGCCTGGTAATCATGCCATTGGCCGAAAGTTGAGCGGGTGGATTCGAGCGAGGCGGGCCTCCATGTATGCCTAGGGGCGGCATGATTAGTGTAGGAGAGGCCCACCTGCCAGGTAATCCTGGTGGTTCCCACCTGGAGGTGCAAGCGCAGCAGGATTTATTGAGTTAGAGTGTCAAGGTGAGTTTCCATAGGGTGACGAAGCGATGTCCCTCATGGATCAATCAGAGATGGGGTGGGTAGAGGTAAAGCCCACCATCCACGTGTTGGGACATCCTACCTTGGTGATGTCAGCAGGGGGAGGGGAAGGGTGGCACAATTTCCCTAGACCATTGGATGGATCGCCATTAATGAGGGTCGTCCAATGCGGGAGACGGAACCCAACTGCGACACCCCTTGCCAAGTTAAATGTCGATCATGTTAACTCAGTGTAGTCCCATGTGTGTCATTGATCTCCCTTCATGTTTGCTAACCATCAGATCATGCAGGTAAGTTATGGGTCAGACCCCAACTGGTCCAAGAACCGGACTACCATGTGGACCAACGGTGGACTGCTATTTGGCAAGTAGATGACATAGCAAGGCCATATTCTTTGAGAGGTAATATCTCTCAATTCAGGGGTCGGATTGATGCAAAATTTTATATTGTTGAATTCCTCTCAACGAGACGAATGTAATGGTGATGGTCATTTTGATTTTAGAGAAGGTTGGAAAAGTCAAAATTTGTATACCCCATTTACACCAAGGGTCAAATTGAGGAAAAAAAGGTATATCAACGAATTCTCTCAACGAGATGAATGCAACGGTGATGGTTATTTTGAGTTTAGAGAAAGTTGGAAAAGTAAAAAAGAATTATGCCCCATTTTCATAACTATATCTTGAATATCAGGTTTGCATAGTGACCATCTCCTACTTTGGGTATTTGGTAAGGGGTGATGTTACAATGTTGAAGCTTGGGTAGCAATCAAAGATTGGCTACAGTGACCCTATTGAAAAAAACAATCATCTTGTTGACAATGAAATTATGACCTTGTACAGTGAAACAATGACCTAGTTAACAGTAATCCAATAATATGTGCAGTGTTGAGATGTTGTGATGCGCTCATGACGATTGTGATAGTGGGATGTATTGCAATGAGACGTATGACAATAGTGTTGTTTCTTCAATGACAATCATGATTGTGACTTTTTTCCATGACTGAGACATTTCTTTTATGAGATAGTGATCTTGCTCTTGATATGATAGATATGACAGTGGTTTTGTTTCATCCATGTAACAGTGATTATACCATTGGTGTTGACATTGAGGCAAACCAAATATGATTTATGTGATTTAGGAATTATTAATAACGAGATTCATAAACAAGTTATTGAAAAGCTAAGGCAGAGATGGTGTTTATGTACATGACTTAAGAGGACAATTGGAAGGTTGAAATCAAAAAGTGGAAGGACCTACATCTGAAAGAGAAAAAACTTAAGCAATTCGCCTATGAACTAGGATTAGAGGCCTCATCATATCGAGTACCTTCTCAAGTTTACCCCATCTATTTACATGATCAATGGACTGCATTCAAACTTAGTCAAATAAGGGATTATTGACCTTATAAAATTGACCAACCATAGGACTTTATTAATGTTTACTATAATGCAGATTCAATAGATAAAAACTTGCTCTATGAGCTTTATTTATTTAATTTCATTATGTAGGATAACTCCATATGGAACCACAACCCCTTTGTTGGGGACGTGTTATTAAGGGATTTTATGTCCTACATGTCCAATTTGGTAAAATGGAAAAAAGATTCAGAGTTTTATGCTCAAACAGAGGTTGAAGCTAAGTTAATGGTCAGAGATGAATATCCACTTACAGGTCTTCTTATCAATGATCTTCAAAGGCTCAAAGAATATCCAAGTGATGCGTTCACAATTACACACAACCAACAATATGTTATTATCGAATATCACGTCACTGCTAAGGCACACTCAGTTGAAGCCCTCTTGGTTGCCCATGACATATGGGAAGGATTACTAGCTTACCTACAAGATAGGCACCCAATGAGTTATCCATATTTTATTCTTGGTCTGAATAGAGCAATGTTCTAGACTAATTCTTTGTTGAAACATGGACCACGGTGGTTGGGGTTTCAATTTCACTTTCCTCTAATATGGTGCCCCACTAGATTCTATAAAAATCCCATTCAATGGGATGAGCAAGAGGAGAGATCACATTGGTTATAGATGGAAAATACATTAGGGTATTATAATGCTAGGGAGTTTGGGCACCCCTCCTTCAGTTGGGGTGACATACATGCAAGGGTCCTTAAGACGAAATGAGTTGCATGGGGACATGCAACTGACTAAGTTAGGGGCAGATGATGAACTATGAAATTGACACCCTTTTTGCCATCAAGTTATCCTTTTTTGCGTCCAGTTCATACCTCCTCCTCAACTTTGAACTCATAAATATGTCTTTTCTTATCTCAAAGCTCAAGGTGTATCTACTTTTATATTTCTTTCATTTTCTTGTTTGGATTAGAATTAAGGTATGTTTGAAAGAGCCATTAAGTCTAGTTATATAAATGTGTGATAAGTGGACTTAATATGGTTGCAAAGGATCTCAAGTTACAGGTGTAAAGACGTGTTGATAGTCATCAACTACATTGGTAGTTTTGCAGCTTGACATAGGAATCCTCTAATTTTGGAAATGATGAAGCCCTTCGTCCCCCATAATGTCATGCCTATTCATCCAAAATCATGTGGGTTACATATATGCCACATTTTAAGGACCAACAAGTCCAAATTTCTAAGCAGATATCTCCTTGGTCTATAGAGGCCACATTTTAAGGACCAACAGGCCCAACTTTCTAAGCATATACCTCCTTGGTCTACCGTAGTCAAGTATTAGCAGCTATACTCTTACCTATTTTGTGCATGTGGTGCTATTACCTTGCGGGCACCCTCAACCAAGCATAGGAATCTTGGAACATTCATGAGGAAGGTGCACAAAAGTTGGAGCAAAGATTGAATCAAAGGTTTCCTTATGTATCAACACACAGTGCTAATGGCAATGTCACTAAGTTCACCTAGTCAACAAATGTTTAATGTTACCCACGAGGAGCATCATTTCCCGTGGTAGCTAGAACATAATTGATATTCACAACTTTTACTGTAAGTAAGCATTAACCTCCTGCCTTATTTTGCAATCATATTGATTCATAGAGGAGGAAAACTCATGTGTGTCTACGCAATGACCCATCCTATTTCCATATATATGTGTAAGCTTTAATGAAGAAATAGTTAAATGCTTTTGCAAGTTTAATATAAAGTTTCGTTGTGAATTGTAAGTCGATTTTTATTTTGTGTTTGATTAAAATTATTGACTATGTATGGTTTTGAATCGCATATGAGTCTATGTTAGGTGCCATGTGAGATCAAAACACATGCCGACCTAGGGGAGGGGCTCACTCAAAGTAAGGTCTTGTTCTGTAAGTTGTTTCCTTTTGATTTAGGTAATGATATCTTGTTACAGTTAGATCACACTAGCTTTGTTCCATTCCATTATTATTTATTGTTGGAGAAATAAATTGTTTTTTATGTCATAGGGGCTTCAAATAAGGATGAAATTTTCATAGGCTCATAGAGGACTTCAAGCCCTTTCCAATAAGCATTTAATTTCCCTCTAACTCATATTTGTTGAGGATATTTTGAATTTCCAAGTTGAAAAACTACATTTCGTCAAACCTACATAAGCCTATATAAGTCGGCCAACATGAGCACCCCTGAAAGGCGCGTCTTTTCAAATTATGGTTGAAAATGTATAAATAGGAGTTATGCTCCTTCATTTCACCCATCCACTCGTTCAAACAAGCATAAAGGAGTTCAATTCGAGGCAAGGAGTTCACAACTTGATAACCAAGAGGCTAATTAAAAAAGGAAGATGAAGACTATATTTGGTGTTTTCTATTGGGCAAGTTCTCTATGATTTTTCTGCAATTTCTTGGATTATTTAAACAAGTATACTTGGCACCTTACAACTCTCTCTTGAAGATATTTTTAGCCTTCCTTTGGAGCAGATTGCAAGCTTGTGATTGGGCCTTTGTTTGACTAGGATTTTGGACTCTTGACAGACCAATCCTTGACTGCGTGAACAGTCATCGTGAAGCTCTCAAACCTAGGACTTGTAATTTTCCAATAACAGCATAGACTTGTGAAGATTGATGATTTCAGACCTATGTAAAGGATGTTCAGTTCTCATTTTTTCAGCCCTATGGAAGGTCTGTAACAGACCTCAACGATTTTGGCCCCCTATCCCCTATTCAGGCCTTGGTTCTGTGCAAAAAATTGGCTTGTAGCTTGTAAGAAGAGCTCGGTCCTGAAGCTAAGATAGACCTCAGTCTTCGACCCCTTTTTGTGCCTCAGTCTAGAGACAATACTTGAACAAGACTCGTTTGTTTTGTGGAGCAGAATTTGGCTTATCATATCAGTTTTTGTTGAGCAGACTTACTAGGCATTTAGGTTATTTGGAAGTTGAATTAGGGCCTTATATAGCAAATATTTGAATTTGATCTTGACCACATGAAGAAGACATCTCTTTGGAGTAGTGTTAAAGCCATCATTGTTGAATCCTATTGAAGACATCCTTTGGAGCAGGAAATCTTGAAGCATTTTTGAAGCACATCCTTTAGAGAAACCTTGTTGAAGCACATCCTTTGGAGCAACCTTGTTGAAGCATTATTGAAGACTTTCTTGGAGCATTATTGAAGACATCTTTGAAGCATTTTCTAAGTATTCTTGTAAAATTTTGATTTGACCAAGTTGGAGCTTGGAGTTGAAAGGATTGGAGCCTGATCTTTTACTAAGATGGTGCTTAGCAGTTATTGAGAGGATTGGAGTCCTCATTTTGACCATGTAGGAGCTTGTGTCTATTCAAGGTTGGAGCCTTGAAAAATTCAAGCATATTATTGTATTGGTTGGAGCCTAATTTTTTGTACAAGAGGATTGAAGTCCTCACCATTTTGATTAATAGAATTATTTTTGGTCTATCTCTTATGTTCCGGGTTTATTTTGTGATGAAAATCTTAACTGGCATAAAATAACAATTGAAAGAATATTGGTTCAACCCTCCCGCCCCCCCTCTTAGTATTTCCAACATTTACGGGTGTGTTATAATTATGAAAGTGTGCTTTATCATAGCCTTAGTTAAACATAAGAGTTCAATATAGAGATTTATCATAGTAATTTGTTATAGTGGTGTACACTTTTAATTTCTGAATGCTAATAGTTGATAGTATTAGGCTTTAACTTCAAAATTTGCTTTTAGGGGGATGATACCTATGGTTGACTACCACAAAATTGGCCTACTATTGAAACTATAATTGCAACTACTACGAAATTGGCATAATGTGGAATTTTCCTTAATTTGGCATACCCAGTGACACGAAGCTAAGCACCTAAGGAAAGAACATGGGTGTATGGGGTGTCATTTTGTTGATGGAAAGTGAGGAACCTACTTATGTATATTGCATGGAATGCCTCATAAGTTTACAAACCTTGGGTTGACAAAATAAATGAAAATTGTATTCTAGAAGCTCATTTAAAATAGGAAGCATATAAACACACCGTCAAGATGATGCAACAAATAAAGTTGTTTCACTGGAACAATCATCATAGTGGTAAGAACCAAATAACTTGGCACTTGGATGTCTTTTTCGAAGCATCTATTCTTCCATGTGCAGGTTCATATCACTAACTAATCTATTTAGAAATAAATATCAAAGTTGCCCTACAAATAGGCCTTTCAGATTTGAGAGTTTATGAATTAAGGATCCATCTTTCCTTGAGAAGGCAAAGGCGTGGTGGAAAAGATTCAAGTCCATGGTCCCTCCAATATGACCATGTTTCAAAAAATTCTCAAGATTCTTTAAGTCAAAAATACAGAAATGGAACAAAGAGGATCTTGGAAAAAAATTCCAAGAAAATAGATGCAAGAGGTCAAACAATAAATAATTCTGGAGCAAAGAACTAAGAATCTAGCTACAAAATAAGGAGAATGGCTCACAAAAATAGAGGACAAAAGGCAAGAAGAGGAAATATTATGGAGGCAAAGAGCAAGAATCCATTGTCTTCAAGAAGGGAAGAAGAACACAGTTTTTTCATAAATCAATGATCAAACACCAACATCATAACATGATCTTTTCGCTCAAAGATGAATAATTGGCTAGATATTATGGATTGCTTTTAGTTGAACCAAATCAAATTCAATGGAGATCAATTCAAACGATCACAAAAAACATTGCACTGGTGGTTCAACCAGATCATATTGTTCCCTTAATGCAAGAGGCATCCTATGCCAAAGTTGAAGGGGTAGCAATATCCATGCCAAAAAACGAAGTGTTGGTTTCCAACGAGTTCATCACATATTTTTCTTAGGCTTGTTGGCACTTCCTTGCAAATAAATCCATGATCTGGTGGAGTAATCTTGTAGTACATGCTCTTTATTTCTAACCTTGAATGCCATGTTGATAATGTTAGCACCCAATTCTGGTAAGGCCCAAGATCTTAGTAGCTTCAAACCAATATCTTAGTCTAAACAAACTCTAAGTAAACTCAAGCTCAATAGGCTACTCAACGAACAAACACTTAATATGGATATTGGATTCAAATTGTGTATAAAAGTTGTAGCTCAAAGGGATCAACCCACAAAGTCAATGATATAGACCATGGCCTTGGTCACTCTTGAAGGTGGTGGTGCACCCCTTGCAAAACACCTATTAAGGTTCATGCAAAGAGGGTTCACTTCCTACCACCTCTCTTGAACTCCAAAGCAACCATGAAGCATGAGGAGTATAAAAAGAAGCTTTGAAGTTTACACATGATTTGTATGTTCATGCCATGAAAAGCCCAATGCCTTTGTGTCATTGGAGTTTTAGCTAAGATGGATGAAAAAGTAAATAGAAGTTTATACGGATTAGAATGCTAACCTTTCCTAATGGAGGTATGTAGCTTCATGGAATGTAAGGGCCACACTAATCTCTATTAAATAATTGTGGTTAAAAAAGTGATTGTTTTAGATCATATTCATTTGGTTAATGTTGAAATTAAGCAATTGGATATGGTCCTAGCCAATATTTATGAATTCAATGATGCAAAAAAGAGAGCCCTCTTATAAAGATGGATGGTCAATGAGACTCCCGAAGGCCTACTATATGGTTTATGAGAAACTCAATATGGTTGATGCCTAAGAAGATAAATGAGGTTTCTTACTTGTTAGGTTGCCTCATGGTGATAAAATGTGTAATGCCCTAAAAGATAGGCTTAGATTGTATGAACCCAATAAATTCAAAGAAGTTTTTGTTTACCTTGTCCAAATTTTAAAGGGTCATAGAGTTCATAAAAGATTATAGAAAGTCGTGTTCTATGAATTAAGTACTATAAATTCAATGAATATGGTGTTTACCTAATGTAATTTTTAGAAGGGCTAGAGTTTTTAAAGACCTGATAAATCCATGTTGTATGAATATGTGCCTTCTTATTAGTCCCTCTAACTTCGAAAAATAAATATTAATACTATTAAAAAAACTAAAATTCAAACATTTGATTGGACCATAGCTTCAAGGCCTTATTGTGACATTTGCACAAAATAATGCCATGTAACATGGGAATAATTTAAGCAAGTTTTTTTGCATAAAAAATGGATAGGAATAAGATGTAAATAAAGATATTTACTAGAAAAACCACATTAAAAATATTAATGTGGTTGATATAGTCGAAGGCTTCGTAAATATAACAAAAAAACTATTACGACACGAGGAATGTCTTACCAATACAAACATTTCACTGATTAACCATGTATGAAAAGGTTATAAAAAAATTTGTTGAATAATAATTGCTTATATATAAATGAATGTTATAACTGAATAATCTGAAATCCCTAGGAAATTGGTGGGCGGGAAGCCACTTGGCATGAATCTAATTTTTTAAATTTATTAAAAATAATGAACAATTTTGCTAAATAAAATTTGTTATATATAAGTGAATGTTGTAAATAATAATGAGGAACTTATGATGGAGGAACTCATTAGAATTGGAATAATCTCAAATCCCTAAGAAATTGGTGGAGGAAGCCAGTTGGCACGAATCTAATTTCTTAAATTTATTAAAAGTCAATGCAACCTAACAAGTAGCCCTTGATAAACATTCAAACTAAGCATATGTTGAGCATATTCCCTTGAGAATCAATTTACGCCGTCAATTAAAAAAATAAAATAAAAAATCAAGAGATCCTCGTCCACCTTAAGTTGAAATAAAAAGCCTTTGGCAGGAGTTACTTCTCACCATTATTTATGCTTTCCTCAACACTTACTTCTCACCATTATTTATGTTTTCCTCAAGACTTACGGAGTAAAACTATAAATGTGTAGACTTACTAGCAGTGACTACCCACCAAAACGCATGCAAGTCCATGTGGCTCAATAAGCATTTATCCACTTCACATTTCAATTTATTAGTCCTTCCTAAAGCAAGACCATAGGATTCCATTTGCCTATTAACCACTAGTAATTTAGCTAACATTGACCAATGTAGGTTATAATGTTTTCTACAATTTTTCCCATAACATAATTTTTAACTTGAGTAGCAAGGACTAAGTTGCCCTGCAAAACTTGTTTAATTTTGATGGTAGGAGCATGTTCAAGTCAATAAGGAAACCACATGCTCAAAAACAATAGCCTACATTTCACAACTCCAACCAAACAACCATAGGTCATCTATCAATTTATCAAGATCATCTTACTCAAGTGGGGAATCATACTAATTGACAACAAATGGGAATCACTTCCCAAAGGTGGGCATTAAAATGGTTTGGGTGAGCCAACAAGAGATGTATATGTTCTTGCATCTAATTTACCATAACAAAAGGTGGCCTTCAAGGTCACTTAGAGATGGAAGCATTCCAACTCTACTAGCCAATTAAAAAAAATGTCACCTTTAAGGTTGTATACACTTGGGCTAACTTTGTAGGTGACTTGGTCCCAATGGTGGGCATTAAAATGGTTTGGGTGAGCCAAAAAGAGATATATATGTTCTTGCGTCAAATTTACCATAACAAAAGGTGGCCTTCAAGGTCACTTAGAGATGGAAGCATTCCAACTCTACTATCCAATTAAAAAACAATGTCACCTTTAAGGATGTATACACTTGGCTAACTTTGTAGGTGACTTGGTCGCTCAATGTGATAACATGTGGCACAAAACTATCTCAATGGTTTGCCCAATCTAAGATAATCAAGGTCATTGATGGAATAGCCCTTGCAACATAACAAACAAATAAACAAAAATAAAAAATACAAAATAAAATAAAATAAAATTATCCACTATTATAAAAGGATTAAGCAATGATGAGCATTCACAGCAACATTATTTTGGTGGTCGAAAAGGTGTAATCAAGCGTGATCATAGAATACATGTCCCAACTAAATATGGTTAAAGCAACAACCCCCATGCCCACTAAAATTGAACCACAAAGGAGATGGAATAAAGGCAAATTAAAGGAGTACTTCCATTCCTAGGGGCGTAATTGTCTTGAAATGAAACAAATTGCATTGGAAAACAAGAACAATAATAAGGGTCATCAATAAGAACCTAGAGAAGAGTTCATAAAGTCACCACCATATTAATGCACGTCTTTGTAGTTAACAACACCCCCAAAAACCTTTAAAATTGATTGAGACGCCAAGAAGAACACAGTCATAGTCCTCTTCAAGTCTAACACTACAAACATCATCATTAACAAAAAGGTGGTATACTTGCTAAATTGCTTTGCCTACCTGGTTACAAACTTTTAAGCTATTATTCCAAGCAAGAATTACAACTTGTTGAAGAAAATGCCACAAGATGAAACTCAAGAGGAGAGATTGCAAAAGTCATCCCTATTGGTGGTGTAGATGTTTTAGCTATGAAGTGGATAACATGTTTGGGTTTGGTTGCACAAAAATGTTTACAAGGTTATCCACAAAGGGAGGTTATTCTCAACCTATCCCTCTAGAACAATCAATTTTGAACACCCAAATGACCCCAAGAATCTATCAATTTACCAATCAGTCTTCCAATTTGGATGTCCAAGCCTTTTTTCTCATAAATTTCTGAATGAAGAGTAATATGGTTGAAAATTCAACATTGAACAAACAAGATCATGATAATAACCAAGAAAAGAATTTTTAGAAACGATAATCCATCATTCTTAAATATTTGGCAATACAAGTCTCCAAACCCCGATATAGTTGCATGTACAAGACAATCAAGAATAACACAAATATGCTTAAAATACAAACCTCATTTGCCAACATTTTGTAGTTTTATTTTTTCTAAAACTACCAACATATGAGCATCCCATCTTAGCACTCACTCGAGGCAGTGATATTAACATCCAATTTTGGCACTCACCCAAGACAGGAAAAATATGCAAATGACACAAAATAAACTTCATTATAAAAATTCATTCTACACTAATAATATAACATATATTCAAAATAAATTCAACATTAACCCATAAAAACCATTGTAATCTTAGATACATTTTATTCCTAATAGAAGCTCATACTTGTTTAAATAAAAACCCTCGTAACATTGTAATGTCAACCAATGGTTTGTTGTGGTGGCATTCATTGTCAAACCATTAGAATCAGAATACACTACATATTTCATAAATAACATGACATATGCGTCACCTTCACCTTCCAAATTCCAAAGGTATCGTCTAGAGCAACTTGGAGTTCACAATTCAGATTTTTAGCAACAAATTCTCTACTAATTAGTACGACACCAAAATTATGTATAATAGCATTGGAAGTGCACCTTAGATTCAAATGGCAAATGATTTTCAATAATGGTTTATGGAACATACTTTTCACTAATAATTTCACTAATAAAGGGGCCACCCAAAAATTGATCTCATCCATGATAACCGCTAGCTAACCATATTCATTCTAAGAGTTCCCAATGGTGTGTTGTCTATTTAGGACCAGTTTGATATAGAACCAGTTTGATATTTTGGCACCTCCCAATGGTGTGTTGTCTATTTATGACCAGTTTGATATTTTGGCACCCAAATCCTTGGCTTCTACATCATCAAAAGTATTCTTGACATCACAAATCACGACCATCAAAAGTATTCTTGACATCACAAATCACGACCAGTTTGATATTTTGTACTTGAATCCTTAACTTCAATATCATCAAAAGTATTCTTAACATCAAAAACTAACATACTTAGGCGATATTTTGACTTTCACATATACCAATAAAGTAGCAATTTCTCCACCCTTCAATGACAAACACTCTGCATTGCGCGTACTAATTAGGAGTTTTGTTCATCTTCCTGTAATATAACCCAGTAAACATGGCTACTCTATTTATTGGCCTCAAATCAGCCCCCCTGCTCCAAACGTTATCTTGCCATCTCTAAAATTGTGGTGATAATTCCTGGAATGGAGCACTTTCGATTGAATAGCGCTCAATCTTCAGAGGATCATTTAAACAGCACATCAAATGTATCCCTGCCCAATGACGGTAGCATCAACCAATAGACCCTGATATCTCTATACCATATTACGGGGTATGAACATCATAATCACTTGGAATATTCTTATTACTTAATGAAAATCCACTTGGAATATTCTTATTACTTAACGAAAATCCATTAGACAGAATTGCCAAACATGTCATTTTATACAATGCTCCATACGAACCATGTACACTTTTTTTCATATTCATCCTCCCATATTTCATATTCGTCTCAACTGATTACTTTTTTTGACACCATAAATTTAAAAACATACTAAAATCATCACTAAAATCCAAATGACAGAATTGGCAATCATGTCATTTTATACAATGCTCCATACGAACCATGTACACTTTTTTTCATATTCATCCTCCCATGTTTCATATTCGTCTCATCTTGACTACTCTTTTGACACCATAAATTTAAAAACATACTAAAACCACCACTATAATCTCAGTGAATCTAGATTCAAGCTTCAGCGTTAAACTGTCAACCATTTTCAAGTTACATTTAATTTAAATTAGCGTTAAGGTCTCTTTAAATTCACCTAGTTCATTCTATATAGCCCTTCTGCACTTATAATCCTCTCCATCCATCCTCGCATTATTTCATATTCGTCTCGCCTAACTACTCTTTTGACACCCTAAACTTATATACTAAAATCATCACTATAATCGCAACAGTAAATCATCCAAGCTTCGGCATTCAACCCTAAACGCATTTCAAGTTACATTTTATCTAAATGCTCACTTTAAATTCACCTAGTTCATTCTAGGCATTTATAGTTCTCTGCATCCAGCCTCCCGTGTTTCATATTCGTCTCAACTAACTACACGCTGTTGACACCATAAATTTAAAAACATACTAAAGTCATCTATAATCTCAGTGACTAGATCCAAGCTTCAGAATTCAACTGCAAATGTATTTTCAAGTTACATTTAAATCTAAATGAGCGAATGAAGCTCGATGCACAGACTAATATGATACATGACTGTCATGTCAACAATTCAAATCACGAACCATACCAAATCAGCAATCTAAACATTCAGAGAAGATCACAAAATGCTGTTTATATCATCGATATTAGGGAACGTACTAGCAGTTAGTACTAGCAGTTAGCGCTGCCACTAGCATTGCATATGCTAACTGTCAATGTTATCAGAACCAGACGAATCATTGAACCAGCAATACCCCGGATCGAGAACCAGTCAGAACCAGACCAGAATTAGTAAAAAAACCAGACCAAAAAACCAGTCAACCAAAAACACAAAATACTCAAATTTTGAAGAGAACCACATATGTATGCAAGTCCATATGAATCCAAACTATTTATACACAAATAAACAAAATCTCTCATTTATAGACCATGTAAGTGTACACAACCAAATAATGTCAAGTGCAATCTGAAAATACATCAAAAAACAGGACCTAGGTGGCCTCTAGCATCCAGAAAAAAAATCATGCTACAACAAATACCTGCATATCATCAAAATCTTTGCTTATATTGGGATCTTCATCATCAATATCACCATCTAAGCATTAAAATAAGATTAAAAAAATCTTAACATGTCAATTCAAGATCATGATGGGTACATTTTCAGTAAGTCATGATAGAGGAGTTCAACAATCAATGTCACTAACATCAAGGTACATAGAGGAATTGGTGCTCTCAATTAAATGCTAGTTCCATACCCTTATACATGACAAAATCCAATGCAAACATTGCAATAGAGGAATCAGTGCTCTCGATTAAACGTTAGTTCGATACCCTTATACATGACAGAATCCAATGCAAACATTGCAATACCCACAACCCTGAAATCCTAAAAAACTATTAAGTCGGATCGATTTTGAGTGAGATCTAATCAAAAAATATAAAAAAATGCTTAGAATGTCAATTCAAGATTTTGTTTGAGTGATGGGTACATTTTTAGTAGGATCATGGTAGAGGAGTTCAACAATCAATGCCACAAATATCAACATACATAGAGGGATTGGTGTTCTCAGTTACATGTTAGTTCAATACCCTCATACATGACAAAATCCAACGTAAACATTGCAATCCCCAATCCTGAAACCCTAAAAAATTATTAAGTCAAATAAATTTTGAGTGAATCTAAAATTCTACTTTCTCCATATGAAATCCAACAAGGTCGGAACCACTCTCAAACACCCTGAGTCATTTCATGGTAATGTTAAAACTAGCAATTCCACCAAATGTAACGAAACGTTGTAAGTCCATAGCATATGAAAAAAGAGCATAGATGAAGAGTAATATGATATGCCATGATATCTAAATGTAGGCTCAATTTAAGTAGTGTTGTTGCCACTGGATAACTTTTTATAATTGAGACCTTTTTCTTTCCTTTATCCCGTGAAGATGTTCATGAGTATGCAAAATCAGTTCGTAGCCTTAAACATGAATGCAACCACACCCTATAATTTATAAAGTTCCTAGTGTCAAACAATTATCTTCAAACTATTGCATGAATTATGATGGGCATTATGATTTCTCCTCCACCTTCCATTGTTGATCCAAACATGCAATCTCTAGACAATAACTGAAAACCCTATCAATTTTCTTATGACCCACAACCCACATTCAGTCAATGTGTCCAACCCATCCACTTTGAATCTACACCACTCCTAGAAATTTCTAGACAATAACTGAATAACCCTATCAATTTTCTTATGATCCACAACCCACATTGAGTCAATGTGTCCAATCCATCCACTTTCAATCTACACCACTCCCAACAGAACCCACATCCAGCATTAAGCCAAAACCCTTCTAAAACACCACACCAATGACACAAAAAACCAATACTGCCATCTTCCATAAACCTATCAAAACATAAACTAACAAAGGCCGCCCGGTGAAGAGCCCAGTCAACTTCAAATCCCCCAAAAGCTTACAATAATCCTTGGAAATATCAGAAACCTTGTAATCTTCATGATGGAAAATCATTAACTGAATGCTTCCACATAGAGTTTAAATGGTAGGAAATTATTGGCGACTTTGAAGTGCTTCTTGCATAATTAAATAACTAGCATTTGCATCAGATGTTGCAAAGAAAACGCCGTAAGGCATAAAATGCGGAAATTCCTTATCCATGTAGTGTATGCATTATTCAACAAGGTGGATCTCTCTAAATTTGTTGCAAACATTTATGTTGTTGCATTGCTAATTTATTTAGAATCTACTACTACCTCCTCTTCTTGGAATATTAAATTTCTTATCACAATCCCTCTGATTATTGGCATCACAATTTTTCCCACTTTAGTGGCCTTACCTTCAACCTAAAGAAACATGAATTTGAGTCACCCAATTAAAATTCAATTGCTATATCTCTATATGAGCTCATTCCTTCTGCCATCAGCTGCCCAAACATGGCTCCTCCACCTGCTCTTCCCATGCTAGCAGAAGCACATATTTGTTTATAAACCATATCAAATAAATTGTCTCTCTAGTCGATGCCTAATCCTCGGTCTTTAGAGGATTTCCCAAAATCTACAAACAGAACTGGTTTCTTCAATATTTTGCTTCCATCTTCTAGATGGTTCTTTATCCAACCCAACTGAACAGTTAATAAATAAGGGCAAACTACTCTTTGTATTCAGACTGATGCCCTTCCAAACGAACTTGCTTTGTGTACAGAGATATGCAGTGAATAATTAGGAATATGTTAATAAACCCCAATTTATTTCCCAAAGCAATAAGAAAATAAGGGCCAACTGACTTCAGAAATTCTTAATGCTACTGTTCCATCTTCACTTAGATTGTTGTGGAAATAGGAAGCTTTCCCGAAGGATTGCAGGAAGAAAATGAGATAGCATTAAAAAATTCAGTTGAATTTGGAGGAGATGAATGTGATGGCAAGGCAAATCTGTTAAACTTCAATGATCAAATATGTTGAATAAATCTGCCACCATTGGAAGAGGAACATTTAATCCCATGAAGCCATTGATGTGTTGGGCTGAAGGTCCCTCGCCAATTTGAAGAATATATGGCTCTCTAATGATATTGCTCAAAGGAAACCAAGAAAACAATGTTCCGACACCACAGGGCGTTTATTATTAGCTCCATATTTGCTAAAATTTGCGTTTTCTGTCTTACAAATGTTTTGAAGCTAAGTTGTCTTCTTGCATAGATGCAGACGAACAATTTGCAAATGATGAGAATTAGGGATTTAAAAATATAAATTTGCATGCCTGCTAGTTCCTAAAGAATATCCCAATAACTCTAGCACATATAAAGAGCAAATTCTTTGTAGGAAAATATAAAGAGCAAATTCTTTGTAGGAAAAGAAAAGGCAAATCTGTTAAACTTAAATGATCAAATATGTTGCATAAATCTGCCACCAACGACGCTGAAACAATACATTTATATAATCTCACAAAGAAGCATGAACCTGCCAAGTTCCAACACTAAAATATTTTTTAAAACATATATATGGAAATGTGTTCATCTCTTTATTGGATGCATTGTGCATTTGATATTCATAAGTTCTTTTCCTGGGCGCACTTAGTCTTTCTTGGCACGCACTTGTGTTTGATTCTTGGTGACATGCTTGGTTTTTTCAACACATGGATATTTGCTAGTTGGCACTCTCAGTTTGCTGCTAACATTTGAAAAGTGGGATGACAAAAACCAAAAGTGGAATTGCGTGGGGTGGTTCCCTGGTGGTGAGCTTTACCAATTCACAATCTACACCTAGTTGACTTGAAACCCAAATAAACCATACTCCAAATTGACTTGAACAAAATTTCATATTTGTGGCACATTTATGATCCTTTTAGGTTAGCCATTTTCTTGGCTATTTTCGAACTTAGTTCTTATTTGTGTCTCTTCTAGTTTTCTCTACAAACCATTGCACAAACCACTACCATTTAATGGCCCCTCAAACAACAGATTCAATGAAACTTTTACTAAGCGAAATCATACCAATTTCCACGGCTAATTTGTGCTATAATTTACTGTGTTTTGGTTGTTGCTTCCCCAGCGAAATCGTGCCTCTATCAACGGCATTTTGTGGCCCTTCAATACAACAATTTGATGGGTGCCTTGCCAACTAAAAATGTGCTCCCTTTTGTTGCGACTTGGTTGGTAAATTCTTAGGAAAATCATGGATCTAACCTAGTGAATTCGTCCTCTTTTTATACTGCATTTTGGTCACCAAAACACCCAGCAAAAACAAACCTCTTGGCTCTGTCAACCGTGTCTGCAATTGTAAATTTCTGATATTATCTCTCTGACTTTGCATATTACAATTTTTTCAACCTTCACTAATTTCATCTTACTGGACCCTGGTTGTCCACACATCTACCTTTGCTCACAACTTAGCCATATTTTCATTATTGGTTTGATCAAATATCACTGGTGATATGTTTCTCCCACTGTCATTGTTCATTGTAAGCAGATTTTTTGCATCTGCATTCAAATATTTGAAGGCAATGTCCTAGTTTATTGTAGAATCCATTGACAGAAAAGAGACACTTGCAGTCACTATAGGAAAAGTGTATCATCATTTGATATATTGATTGATCTAGATTCTATAAGAAGGGGAAGCTGGGTAGAATGTACCATATACGTGAGCTCCAACTTGAATTTTAGAGCCCCTATATCTCAATGCAGCATTAACATATATACAATTACTAAGGTTTGTGGATCTGCAAATCTCTTGATGCTTTCTATAACTTGTTGTCAAGCTTCTCGAAATTAAGCAAATTGAGACAAACAAATAACAAATGTGTCATCCTTTGATCCTTGCAATGTAACTAAGATGGCAATCGGAATCATGATTGGCCTCTGGAAAATGCCCTTTCAACTAGTGAATTCAATACCAAAACTAAGGATTGTAAGAAGATCCATCCTTGAGTTCTCTCCACTGGTGAATGACTAATTAATTAGAAGTATAAAATATCTACTATTTGGCAATAAAACATATTCCTAGGAGATCTTTGATATGACCAATGAGGAAGTTTAATCTAGTTTCCATTGACAATATCACAATCATAAAACAAAGTGCAAATAGAATATTGTTTGCCCACCCATTCACTGTTCCATCTCATTTCTATGAACATATATGCCTCACATTCATTACAGAACCCTGGCATTGTTATGAGTACAATTCAATGACTTTTGTTGGTGCAATTAACAACATTGTGTGATAGATGCAACAAAAGGTGATAATGCCATTGATAATCGTTGAGTAATACAACCCTATAATATCTTGAATACAGCTCAACTATGATGCAAAGAATATAGTGAAAAAATATTTGGGCCATATACCAATTGCTACGAGAATAAGATCAGCCAATAAAGCTGGTGGATTTCTGGAAAAGCTCAAAAATTTTAACTGTATTATTTTGCCAAGAAAATGTTACGACATCCCCAACCCAATAAATCATTCATGGGAGTTTAAACACCCTAAGTAGCTAGAAGCTTCCATCTTTGACCTGCTTCTCCAATCCATGAATGCCTTGATAAGCATTTCTTCTAGGGCTTCATCTTCCTCAACTTCTTTGGGGAAACTCTATATTCCGCTCCTTATTACTCACATAATGAATATATGTTGCATCACCAATTCCCCACATCTAGAAGCTTCTTTCAATGGTGCATGCAAAATTGCTACCAAAGGACAGGCTAGATATGTGTTCAACAAAATAGCAACAAAGACTTCATTGGCATGTATGCAGAGGATCTTTAGTACCGATAATGAGGAAGATTTCAGTGTTCTTTCATTTCAATATTCTTTTCCTCTTCCTTGTGACTTTTTGTGTATTGTGTCCTACTTTGAGCAATTTGGTTTAGCTAGGGAGCATTGTAGGTATATAAAAAAAAATAGAGCCTATAACCTTATTATTGTTTTTTTCCTACTTCCACTTCTTATAAAAATCATCCCCATTCTTTCATTGGTTCTCATAATACTTATCCGTTTGAATTGCCTCATCTACTATGTGGGGATCATTTTGATCTGATTCATGTATAAAAATTGCAACCCGTCAAGGAACCGGTTCACCTTCAACTAACATATTTCTTAAGTTCCCAGGGCAAGGAGGCTCATCCTTCAGGATTTATCTAAAGGAAGAGAACCCATTGAATTTATTCATTGCCACTTCAAACCCACTCATTCATCATTCAACTCCATAGCCCTCACAAAAGGCAATAGTGAAAGGTTTGAAAGGTGTAGCCGTTGTGGTGCTAGTGGGCAGCACTGCTATGGGCCCTAGGGCTGCCTCAAATTGGTTCAAGGCTTAACACCTGAAGATGGTGGTTTTGAGAGGTAATAGGGCATTTACTTTATTTTATGGTTTATTGCTATTCAAACTCCCCAAAACCCTAATGTAACCATTCATTTGTAATAATTATTCATTTTATTATCAGATACAATATTATAGCATAACTTCTGTAAATCTTTTAACATCAAATTTGCACTCATGAGAGCTAATATCAACACAGGGTTTTACACCATAATTGTGGCTACTGGCCAGATTAAAAACTCTTGGTGTATCCTCACGCCCCACCTGTCCATTCCCTCATGGTGGGTAGTTTGACTCTTCTTGTCTAACATGGCGGTTCTGGCCTTTGGGACTACATTGTTGCATCTTGGATGATTGGGAATTTGAGATTCATAGACTTCATTCTTGTTAAAGCAAAATTCTCTTCGATAAATCACATCAAGTTTTAGGATCGATGCGTTTTGAACTTCTACTAAGGTTCATCATCATGGAAAAAATCTTATTGTGCATATGCCCATCGGGGTTTCCCAATCTAACATTGAATCAAACTGTAAGATAGGTCCTATCATCTTTACCCTTGCTATTCCTCGCATTAGAATCTAGACATAGTACCTAACTATTTTGGTGAGCTTACACCTACGTTATGCTCTTTCTTTAGTCATGTTGCAAGAAGTTTTGCAGAGCTATGGGCTCACGAAAACCACAGCAATAGCAGCATATTTAGATGGTGAAGAAGAAAGTAGGCACTATGGATCAGTTGGCTTGTTGACTCCAAATACTGAAGAAAAATTAATTGATCCTAATTCTGGGACTCCTCTACCTCCAAACAATAGAGGAGAATTGTGGCTTCACGGTCCCATTGTTATGAAAGGTATGTGCTTCTTAAACATTATTTCCTTCATAAAATGAAAATTTGATATCATGAAATGTATTTTACTATAAGATCAATGAACCAAACACATCCTTGGACCCAATATAAGTAGTAAAACTGCCATGGACCAAGAAGTAAACTATGCTATCAAAGATATTTACCCTATGGCATAAAACAAAATAGAGCTATAAAATGGGAAGCATCCAATCCTGTTCTATAGAAGTACTCAATTAAGTACTCAATATTTTAAGCGAAGCATGCAAATTGATCGAAAGAATACAACAAATCAACGAGAAGGTACAAGAACAACTCCAAAAAATTCAATGTATAAATAATGGCATGATTAGAATACAACTACTCATAATTTAGTCGAAGGAGATTAACTCAACTCGTTGTTGCTAATATTGTTGGGGATTTGGCTAGTTCTATCCTAGTAATGGCCTAGTTTGAATCCCCTAGTAAGGTGCACTAATCTATACCAACACATTCACTACAAAATGGTATCTAGTGAGGTGGGGTAATATCAAGTGGGTTTCCCCATATGGTTGTCCTTGGAAAAGAATCACTACTAAAAATTTCCAGGTTGAAGATCTTGTATGTGGCTACGTTTAAGCAAGGAGGGATTCCAAGTAGAAGGGAAAAAGTTGGAAAGTCACCAATATGGCTCATTCAAGATTTTACAGCGGATTGGAAGCATTCATTCAACTTGTCCCTCCCATCATAAATGAACATCCTCTTTCCATATTGAATGACGAAAAGTTGAAGTTTTTGAACTACCAATGTCAGATGTGGGACGAAGATGAAGAATAGTTCTAGCAGCTGAGGAGATACCTAGTATGCAACCGAACTTGTACATGATATTGTATTGCAAAGAAAGATTCGTGCTTATAGGAAATGGCCAAAGAGTACTTACACATTGGTTTAGAAGGTAAAATTTTAAGCAAAGCCAAGAGATATTAATGGAGGAGATGACATTAAAGAAACCATTCTCATCTTGAACCTAATAAGTTAGTACGGAACCTGAAACCTCCCAAATGGAGGAGGTATGGCCAGTTTAGATTCATGAAAACATCAAGTACTATAGGAATAACTAAACCTAATCAAATAGCCAACGAATTGGACAGCAGGAAAAACTAGAGAGAGTTGTTGAAAAGGAACATGAGAGTTTGCAAAGGCAAACAGGATGGAGGAAAAAAGAAGGGACACATGGATCAGTTTTATAAACATCGAGCATCTTCCAGAAAAATAAATAAGATACTTCTGTCCTAAGAAGTTCACATATTTATATTATGTAAGAACAAGAAACCAAAGACAAAGTTGCAAACTTATGATTTTCTTGGGCTAAAAGTTCATGTGTATAATCATTGGTGTGTGTGCATTAGCAGCTTGTAGTTGAGCTTTCTGATACGGATTTATTATATAGACAACAAAGCTCCATTTTTATATCACCCAGAAGACACAAAAGATATAAATCAGTAACAAAGGAGGCCAATTAAAAATCTTTGTAACCCAATTAATTGTGTAAAATGAAGAATTGAAAATCGTATCATAACTCCAATATATGGAAGATGTGAGGAAGCAGTTCGATCATTAAAAAACAGAAAAAAATAAAGACTGAATACAATATCTTGCTACTAACTATTAACATCTGTGGATAACATAGCATCCAGAGTAAATAACATTCATACTGATCATAAAGACATGATACACAACTCCTTTACAATGAAGAAATAACAATGATTCACACTTTGGTGCTCAAGGTTGAGGGAGCACTAAGCACCCGCTGCACGACATTTAACGTTATACAGCCTTGGTTCTACATTATCGTATCCGAAAAAACTAACTTTAAATCCGATGGTTTACGACCAATACTGCAGAGCATCAATTACCCTGTAGCCAAGTACGACAGTGGATAGAGACAGCGATCAGTCAAGCAACAACAGTTGAGCGAGATCAGATCGTCTGGAGATTAAAATGAACCAAAGTACTTGATTTCACTGCAAATTCAAGTGACCTCAAATCCATGTAAGTGCAGGAAAGTAAATACGCCCTGATTACGTCCTTGTTTCAAGTAACAGACGAGAAACGGTAGTGCCCCTTCTTTTGATTAATAGAGGGAGAAGTATTCAAATGGCCACGCTTGCAGAAACTCAAAAGAACACTGAGGGGAGGAAGAGGGGTTACATAGCCCTATTTCCATCCATCGGAATGGGTCATCTCACGACCTTTCTTCATCTCGCAAGAATTTTAGCAGCCAACCACGGGTTCTCCGTCACATTCATCACCACCAGGGCCAATGTTTGTCCTTCCGAAACCGCACACATCGACAGCATCGCCTCTTCGGGTTTCGACATTCGCGTGGTTCAGCTCGAAATTCGATCATCGTTATCTGAAACAATGAGAAATGAATCCCAAGATCCAATTTTTGCGCAGTGGGATGCCCTTTGTCGCTCCATGGACGCCTTGGAACACCTCCTCCTCACGGATCTGCTCAGCTCTTCCGCATCGCTGCCTCCCATTTCCGCCATTATCACGGATCCCATGCTCACTACTACTCTTCAAGTCACCGCCAAGTTCAGCATCCCTAATCACATTCTATACACGGCTTCTGCTTTGTCGCTCGGCTTTTTCCTCTACGCCCCAATTCTCGATTCTCAAGGCTGCGATTTCAGTGATGAGGAATTGATATTGAATATCCCTGCTTTCCCCCCGTTGCCCACCTCTCAAATCGCACAGGGTCTCAAGAGCAAAGGGAGTGCGTTCTACAAACACTTCATTTCCAATGGCTCCAATGCCCTCAAGGCTTCGGGTATTCTTGTCAATACATTCTATGATCTCGAAGACCCGTTTTTTGACGCCCTCCGCAACGGGCAGGTGATGGAGGGATTACCTCCCGTATACCCGATCGGACCCCTCTTTCTTCCATCCATGTCGATGATGCATTCCAACTCATTAAAGCTCTTGTCAAGCCCCGATGACGAACACGATACAGCAAAACAGTGCCTGCAATGGCTGGACTTGCAACTTGCCAGATCGGTGGTGTTCATGAGCTTTGGCAGCAGATCAGTGGTGTTCATGAGCTTTGGCAGCAGATCGACCATGTCGATGTCTCAGATCACAGAACTCGCCTCGGGGTTAGAGCGCAGCGGGCAACAATTTCTCTGGGTGCTGAGGATTGTTGTGATGGGCAATGAGGGATTCGATCCCTCAACTGTTCTTCCACTGGGATTCGAGTCTCACGCGGAGGGCAGAGGAATGGTGGTCACTTCGTGGGATCTGCAGGTGGGCATTCTGTCACACCGTGCAGTTGGAGCGTTTGTGAGCCACTGCGGATGGAATTCGATGGTGGAGAGCGTGGGCTGTGGAGTTCCGATCGTTGCTTGGCCCCTGTTTGCAAATCAAATGAAGAATGCGAGGTTTGTGGCAGAGAATGACAAGGTGGGCGTGGAGGTTAAAAGGCAGTCATACCGAAACGCTTTACCTGCCCCTTTTCTCCCCGTTTTTTTATTTCAGTTTTCGATCAACGATCAAAATTCGTTCAATCGTCTAACACCACAAATCCACGGTGAACAATAGGACACGACAGCGGCTAGGGCAATTCATTTCAAAGGGAAACTCATTTCAAATTCATTTCAAAGGGATACGCCTTACGGCGTAACAATTCAAAAGGAAACGCCGTAAGACGTAATTAATAATTTAAGTTAATGTAAAAATTAAAATAATATATTAATTTAAATTTATATTTATATATATATATATATATTAAAAATAATAATAATAAATGAAATCAATCACTAAACAATTCTGAGTTAGGAGAGCAAGATCGCATCCATCTTGAACTCTATGCCCCTCCATAATATCTTTGACCCAATCTAATTTGTCATCCAATGTGATTTCGGCCGATAAAATAATGATATAAACAAAACATTACCGACACCATCAAAATCTAACTCACTTATTTGTTATCTACGGCTTATTCTACCAAAAATTTTAATAGAAACCATAGCTTCAAAGAATTGATGTGCAGTTGTAAATTTTTATTATTTAAAAATATTATTATTTTTACTCTAATTATAATTTCAATTCAATTTTATAACAAAATTATGATTTTATATCTATATTCTATATATATATTATATATATATTCAAATACTGAGAAAAAAATAAGAGAAGAGGTGGTCAGACTATGCACAGCCAGAAAAGCAGGCACGTTTGGTGATGAGATTATAATCCCTTGATTTCAGCAGCTTCCACCCTCCTGCTGCAATATTCAGGCTGTTGCAATGATTGTCTTCTTCAGTTCCAGCCCCTCAAATTGATCGACGGTCTCTCTTCTTGTCGTTGGCCATTGAACTGATTCGCTGCATTTTCTTCTTAGGATCCGCACGCCCTCTCACCGTTACCTTCTGCGTCACATCCACCATATACTCCAGCAAATCTGTTCATCAAATCTCGCCAGAACCACTTTCGGAAAATGGAAAAATGAAATGAGGCAGATAGATTCAGGGCGTGCTGAATATTGTTTTGTTAAAGAAATTATGCTTCCCTTCTATTCATGGGATGAGTATGGATTCTGTTAATTGAGCAAGATTTCTTCCTGTGTATGGGGTGTTTAGAGTAGCACTTATGGCAGGTGCTACTGGAGAGCTCGGGCTATGCACGAAGGAGATGCACCTTCGTCCGTGCCCGGCCCTCTTTCATCGGAGAATTCTAATTGTGTAGGTGAACCTCTGTTTCAGTCTAATCAAGACAATTATCTGACTCCAGTAAAGATTGTGGAGGTAGGTTTTGCAACAAACTAAACCTCTTTTCCTCTGGTGTTTCAACATTTCATTCCTAGGAGAAAGATTTTTAAAACCGCATGAAGCTCATAAGTACCCGGGGTTGATCATCTCGCAGGTGCTTTTGGAGGTGGTAGGTACCAGAAACATACCTGAAGACCACAAAGGTACTCTATTTATCAGATATCATAAGGACAACCATCCTGAAATGGAGGCTAACCTCTGAATCTCAATGCAAACAAATCGCCTCCTTCCTGTGTGAAGCCACTGGAGATTTTATCTTTGAGCTCAGATCTCGATCTTCTCGTACTGTAAAAAAACTAGCAACAGTATGGGCTGAGTTCGATTCCACTGCAGACTTTGTTGGATTCAATAACCTTATCAGTAGAGAATATGTTTCCATTGTCAAGAAATGGGCAGCGAGGTGATTCCAAGCCTATCAGCTTGCACATTGCAGTGTCTGTAACTCCTCCCACAACTGCTCCTTGTCTGCTCTGCTCTGTTAGGTTACACTACTTTGAAAGGAAGCCCCATTTTCTGGAATGTATCTGGAAAATTAAGCGATCAGAAAAGGTGATGAGAACTTTGGACCATCATGATAAAGAAATTTTCACTGGGTAAAGCTTCATAACCTAGAAACCCCGCCTGCTTTCAAGTTCAAAGCTTATGCCAGTGAGTTGCTTTGATTTTCTCTGTCTTGCAGAACAACGACAAAACCGTATACAAGCTCCTTCCTTGAATCTAAAGAAGTTTGTAAAGGCTTACCTGACAAAAAGCGAAGAGAAACCCTCTTCTGGAGAACCGAGCTCCGCATTAAGCCATTAAGAAACCGTTCAGCAAGAAACAGCTGTTTGATTACTTTTTGAATAAGAAACCGTTCAGCAAGAAGCAGTCGTTTGATTACTTTTTGAACGTGCCCATTACGCACCTTAACTATTAGTTCTCTCAACTATTAACTATTAATCCGACGGCCTAAAAATCTTCAATTGTCAAACATTCCATCCGATGGTGCAAACTGGTACACAGCTGGGGGAGTTGGTAAATATAAGTAAAAGGATGAAAATAAAAGACAAAGGAGAATTTCACAGCAATAGTAGGGCCACAGGCTTGAATATTAGGCACCTATTGTGGTCCTCAAAACAGTCAGACCTGCCAGTTTATACCAGTTCTGTCTGATCCTGATAACACTGCCAACTGCTAGCTTTTCCACTTGCATTGCATACATGATGGGGGGGTCATGTGTAGTAGCGTTAAATGTACAGGCAGCACCAAAAAATAAACAATAGATATTTTGCAATAATATCAATTCATAGAATTCATGTTATCACGAAGTTACTGAGTTCTGCCACAAAACCACGTATCATTGGCCACCTCTTTGCCACAGACATGAGAACTCCCAATTAAAATCAAAATCTATGATCTCAATTTCAACAAGACAAACATTTTCATAAACCGCAGAACCACATGTTTAAAAATCCTAAAAACTCCCATTATCATAACAAAAGACAGTTGACTAAACAATTCATGTTGCTAGCAAAACAACATACGCTCATTCCAAAGATATAGAGGTATATGGAGCCAAGAAAATACTGTTGGCCAATATGATTTACGACCCAAAAAAGGTTCATGTAATCTGCATGCAGAACCAAATCCATGACTTGAAGGTTTCAGATGTAACACGTTTTCAAACCTGATAAAACGCAGAACCACATGTTTAAAAACCCTAAAAACTCCCATTATCATAACAAAACACAGTTGACTAAACAATTCATGTTGCTAGCAAAACAACATACGTTCATTCCAAAAATATAGAGGTATATGGACCCAAGAAAATACTGTTGGCCAGTATGATTTACAACCCAAAAAGGGCACATGTAATCTGCATGCAGAACCAAATCCACAACTTGAAGGTTTCAGATGTAACACGTTTTCAAACCTGATCACAATGTCTAAAATCCAGAGAAATTGAAGAAGGATAAGCCATACTATAAAATCCTAGAGTCAACCAGCCTTGCATAGGACTTAATGGGCATGGTTATTTTCAATGCACGTTCACATTATTTTACTCTAGCAGTAAAGAAATTGACAACCCATCCAAGTTCAAGAGCTTTCGCTTTTTATATGAACATATTAAACCAACCTTCGATATGAGTCCATGACATCTTCCCTAAGCATGCAGTTCCAAATCCCCATGATGGATTCAAACCATACAGATGTACAGAGAGAGGTGACAGAGTGGGCAGAGATGCAATCGAGATTATAGAAGTAAAGTTCATGGTTGAGAATTTAATATCTAATGTGATCCGTGAATCAGCAAAAGACAAAGGGTCCATGACATCTTCTAAGCATGCAGTTTGAACTATACCCAAAACGACCCAATTAAACTACGTAGTAATAAATTTCAAATCAATCCAAACAGTTCAACGTTTGATGCTCAAGTTCATAATATAAACAGTTGAAACTTTAACCTTATTGCAAGTTATAGACGAAGTAGCAATTTATATGGAAAAAAACAAGAATAAGGAATACCATCTGCACCTTGATTCATCTAATAATAAAAAAATACTTCAGCAACAACATGCATCAGCTCCAAATTATCTAAAAATTTATATCATATCATGTAATATTCAGATGATTGCAAAACTATATCTATCATCAAGAAAGGAACTTTAATAAAATTTGAAATTGAAAATAAGAGCATTAAGGCAAAAAGGTTTCATTAAGGAAACAAGTATAATCAATTGTTGCAGTTCAAGGTTATTGTTCCAGACAATAGCAATTTTACTCAAACCCTGTAACGGAATGATTTAGTTTTAGTTGTGAAAGAATAGAAATGCAAAAGTTTGCGGAAACAAGCACAGCTCTATAATAATGCTTCTTCACAAAAAATCTGTAACTGTATTAACTTGAATTTCAATCCATAAATATGGTTCCAACTCCCCCCTCAAAAATAAGATAGGTCTTAATCCTCCAAAACAAATTGAAACATTATCACAAACCGTTTAGTGCCTTGCATGTGGTCTTTTTGCATTGAAAATAAAAGCAAACGCTAGAAAACTAATCCATTGAAAAACTCAAATCTAAAATCTTAATAATATGATCACTCAAGTCCAATCTATAATCTGGAATAATATGATCACCGCAATCTTCTTGCTTCCCTTTCGGATTCTAGAAGGGTAAGGACATCACCCTCTCTGACAGGTCCTTTCACATTCCTCATGATCAGCCGGTTCTGATCATCCAAAAACTTCACTCGGACCTGTGTAACTTGACCTCTTGATCCAGTACGGCCAATTACTTTCACCACAACCGCCAACTTAATTCCTGTATCCATGATTTCCTGCTAAGATATGTAGTCTTGAGCAGTGTAAGTAATGCTATATGATCACCAAAACAATTTAAAAGGTAAATCACCAGACTACAAGCACAATGCTAAAGACTGAAAGAAAATAGGCCTTAGCCAAACAAATACATTTCGTGAATGAAGGAAGCAGACTTGTCAGTACTATACCCACTATTAAGAGGCAATTCCTTGAATAACGCACAGCCTAATTCAAGAAGAACAAAATATAATTACCCAGGCAAAAACAATATTTAACTTGTGTTAAATTAGTCAAACAGCACAGTTGCCTGCATGGTACAAATTGTTTAGTGGGATCTAACAACTATCAGGTGCATATGGAGACAATTCAGAATAAACTGTAGCAAGATATTGACTGATGCACAAGTAACGCCTCAAATTCCCTTACATACCTTGATTGTAGATGTTATTTAACTCATAGCCACAAAACTGAGGGGAAAAAAAAAACACAATTTTTATCAAGCTTTCATCTGGGCAGTGAAGATGAGTTGCAAACCAAAAACAATGACTTAAATGGCCCCCAATATAAACCACCTAAACAGTATAAATTACAAAATCATAATTTTCCTAGACATGATCTTGCCTATACCACTAAGCAACAAGGCCACATACATAAGATGGGTGCACAGCCAAAAGACAATAATGTGGCAATCATGCAAGGTAGCTAGCTATCATGAATGGTTCCTAATGTGATAATCTTTTCAATTTATCTGCTCTTGGTTACAGTCATACCTGCAATCTCAATGGCTGCCATTAAAGGATATTATTGTAAGTAGAAGGTCATGACCCACTTACATCTAAAACAAAGGCATAATTTCTTAAATACCATACAACAGAAACAACTTAATCAAGTATTGATCTAGGAGTTACCTACATTGAATATACTCTTTTATTCCTATTGACCTACTTCTGCGGTTATTCCTAAAACAAAGCAGTAGCCTCACACCATCTACCATGTTAAGAAAAATCATATAAATGTCATCGTATTCTCTGTTTTATTGCTCTTTCCCGGGAGGCTTTGCCACTAAATCAACAAGGCCGCGATGGACTTCAAGGAATAGAAGATGACATCCATGAGAAAGAGGAAAAGAAGATGAAGAAACAGTACCTCGCAGACCAGTTCTCACGTTCGGAGCTCCAAATCTCTGTCCAAGCTCCACCGGATAAGCCTAAAAGAATCGATTACAGGCTCTTCTTGGATATAAGTAAAAATGAACCCTCATTAGGGTTTCAAAGAACTTAGTTTTTCGAGCCTTCAAACCCTAGTTCATCCGAACCGTCCATTAAATCGATGGTCTAAATTAAGCACTCATTTTTTTATTTGGAAAATTTTATAGAAATTAATTGTGAGTGCATTATGGTTGGATGGTAAAAAGTAGTGGTTGTTGACATGGGATATGATTACTGCTTTTGATTGGTTAAAAGGTTATCTTTCTTGCAGGTAAGAAAACATGTTAGCGTAATTTCGAAAAATATTTAGTAAAGAGAAAATTTACCCGTCACATATATTAATTTAAATGGTCAAAAACAAATTCTAATTAATAATATTATTATACATGAAAATCTTTGAAAAGCTAAACCCATAATCATAAATATTATAAATTATTTTTTATTTAAAAAAATAAAATTATATTTATACTTTATCTATTTCTGGTAAATAGTTTAGAATTTACTTTCATGTAACATTTTCATTTCTACAAATAGATTAAAAAAAAAATTATGCAACATTCTTTCATTCTTTTAAAATCTAGATTTATTTGGTAGAATGGTCTTTGTACACCTTGGTTTGGTTCATTGCCTTAATAGAGCATAGCTTATTGTGCATACAACACTTTCACCTCTTAAGTTTGTATGAATCACAAATTGATAAATTAAAGCCGGTAGCTTTGGGAGTTGCAACATTCTTGTTGCAATACTAGAGCTCGTCACTTTTTGGCGTCGTTATCGGGGAGGTTTCCAAGTAGGTGTTGTTTCTACTTAGAGTTGTTTTCTTTTTCCACTTTATTTCATGAAAAACACAACAAAAAAATGCTTTGCATTAGTTTTTGTTTGTCTTGAAACATCCAAAACAAAAGAGAAAACACACAAAAAAAAACATATTTATTTCATGCCTCGTAGGGTTAGGGATAACCTAAGGAAATTTCTGCTAAAAACCCCCTACTCCTACAAGCAGTCAATCATCACACTTCTTTGGTGATTGTGGGCCCCCTACTCTAACCACGGAGGAATTAGAGAACCCTTTAGGTGAGCAGCTAGATATCTTTGAAGAACCCATATGGGAGGAAGAACCTACATAACCTACCCAAAAGATGGTTGAAAACAAGCAACCTGAGCTCTTTCCTATTAGAGAAAACAATGGGGGGGGTTAGAATGAAGAACATAAGCCCCATTGCTCTCCCACACTTCCACAGTCTAGTTTTCAAAGACCCTGATACACTATGTTCGAGTTTTTTGTGGTTTATAGAACATATGATTACACTTTTGATGAGCAAAAGTTGAAGTTGTTTCCTTCCACTCTCGAGGATGCAACCCTGCATTGGTTCATGGGTTTGGAAGGAGGCAACATCACCGCTTGGGCTCAAATGCAGCAAGCCTTCAATGAGAAGTACAAAGACTATTGCAGGTCAAAGGATACTAGGGAAGAAGTCTTTAGGGTGACTTAGGGGATAGATGAGTCCTTAGAAGACTATGAGGAGAGGTCTCAACTTAGTTATAGGAGAGCCAAATACACCCTTGACTCAGTATCAACAAAGCTTGTATTACTCAGAGGGGTTAAGGACATGGGGTCTTCACTGGGGGAGCAATACCATACCACTTGGGTTCATATTGGGGGATATATATTAAGGAAAAAATAACAAAATATATTGAGCATATAATAGGGGGCAAAGGGTTTTAATATTGATAGGTATAAAAAAAATGGAGCTCAAATTTAATGAAAATATATAAAGCGGTATAGAAAATGCTAATGAAAATTTGGAAACCTACAATATATAGTGAAAGTAGGGGTTTTTTAAACTAGTAAGATGTATTGGGTTCGTATTGGTAGGGGTTGAAATTATGTGATTTTTAGAGGTATTTTCTAATATGTAGTCAAATTAAGAGTATTGTTTAGTATGCCACGAACACACGTGTTATGTTAGAGGTTCATTGAATGAAACCCTCGTGGTTAGGGATGAGCCAATGGAAACCCTTAATACACTGTCCAGTGGAAACATTTACCAATTGAATTATGATGACATCGAGACAGTGTTTAAGAATCACTTTAGGGTTGCAAGGAAACGAGGTAGATCTAGTCAAGGCTTGGAAAATTCTTCTCCTGCTACCTCGGCTATCAAACATGAAATAGGGAGAATGTTGGAAGATTTCAAGAGTGAAATGTTACATGCCTTTGCCTTACAAATGGACACCATGCAGATTAAGAAGAAATGAGAGGAGGCAGAAAGGGCACTAGTTGTCTTTTGCTCCAAATGTACCAAAAGGCACCCTAGGAATGAATGTTCATTGAATGTGATAGAGGTTTTCCTAGTATGTGATGAGAACCATGCAACTGATAAGTGTCCATCTCTTCCAAGACTAAAGGTTGTGTATCAAGGGGCTAAGGGATGTGCAAAACATATTTGTTTCACCGATCAAAGGAGGCCACAAGGCCCTTGGCCATATCAACAAGGCATGCAAGGTGCACACTCTCCTTCTTTCAATCCAAATCAGAGTGCACCCTTTCAACCTTGGTATCCTCCAACCCACTCAACTTAGTCCATGCCTTCTCATTGATCCTATCCTCCTTAATATCCTCCTTAGCCTATCAATCCACCCTTCCATCCATATCAATATCAACCTCCTCAATGGGGCAACCCTTCATAAGGATGGAGGCCTCAAACAACCTAACCACCTGTCTTAATGTCTCCTCAAGCACAACTACCCCATAATAATCCACCCAAGCAACCTTAGATGCCTGCCTAACCCAATCCGAACCCGAACAACAAGCAAACCTAGCAGGTCTATAGTGGGGAAACATCTTATCCTGCCTATGTTATGGAGATCCAGGAAATCAACCTTGGTCTAGGAAGGTACTTCAAGATTATCACCCACCTTCTCCATCTGAAGATCTTGAAGAAGAGGAGGAAGATAATGCCCCTCAAGCCAATATACGTCCCTATCCTGAAAGGTTGGTCCAACCTAAAGTCCACACTCCATAAGAGGATAAAATTTTGGGAGAATTGAAGAACTTGTGTGTTAAAATACCCCTTCTCCGGGCCATCAAAGATGTCCCCATCTATAACAAGCTTATCATGGAAGAGTGTTTCAAGAGGACTGGAAGAAGAAAAAAGAGATGATCCCGCTGTCAATGTTGTTGGGTAGTTGGATGATCTCATGATTGGGAAGGTCATCTCCCTAAAGTATCTGGATCCTGTTAATGGATGTACACATTAACAGTAGTGTAGTCCCCAACACACTGATTGACCTGGGGTTGCGATCAATGTCATGACCTCCAATGAGCCTTGAGAAGACCACCATGGTCCTGCAGCTTGTAGATAGATCCACAATAGTCCCTGAGGGTGTTATTGATGATGTGATGATCTCCATTGATTCATGGGAGTACCCCACAAATTTCCTTGTACTCCAACCCAAAACCAAGTTTAATGGGTATCCTCTCATTTTAGGGAGACCTTGGTTAGCTATTGTTGATGCTTACATTAACTGCAGGGTTGGAAACATGACAATTAAAAATGGGTGGCTCACAAAGAAACTTGTATTATACCCCTTGCTCAACCCCTTGTTGAGCATGACTTACCTACGTGGGTAGAGGAAGAAGAAGAGGAAGATTTTTATTAGTCATCCCTCTACCTAATCTATACATTAGACACCATTGTAGGAAGCAGGTAGCTAGATGAGGATGACCTTATTGATAACCTTCTGCAATACTAACCTCTTGCTTCCATGTCAATTGATGAGATAATAGAAGAATCCTTAGGGAAACCTGAGAACAACCCAAGGGCTGAACTATTCATTGTTGGTTCTTTTCAAGATCATGCTAAGATTATGGAAATCAGTCCATCTAAAACCCTAAAAATCAATCCTTCCCTCTGAACAGAGCAAGAAGAGAAATTGCTCACTATGCTAAGGCAACATATTGATGCTTTTGCTTGGGACTATAAAGAGATGACAGGGGTGCATCCCTTAGTTTGTACACATCACATCTACATTAAAGAGGGATGTAAACATGTGCACCAACCCCAGAGGAGAATGAACCTTGCTCTTAAAGACATTGTGAAAGAAGAATGGCAAAAGTTATTGGATGCAAGATTCATTTATCCTATTTCAGATAGTGAGTAGGTGTCTCCTCTTGTTATAGCACCCAAGAATAATGGGAAGTGGATATTTTTTGTTGACTATGGGGAACTTAATAAGGCTACAAAGAAAGATCATTTTCCCTTGTTTTTCATTGATCAAGTTTTGGATAGTCTTGCAGGGAAGAAGTTCTTATCATTCTCTGATGATTTTAGTGGGTATAATTAGATCTAGATCAACCCTAGGGATCAAGATAAGACCACCTTCACATGTCCATAGGGGACCTTTTCCTATAGAGTCGTTCCCTTTGGCTTGTGTAATGCCCTTGCTACCTTCCAAAGGGTAATGTTGAGTATTTTTGTTCATCTTGTTCATGGCACAGTTGAAATTTATATAGATGACTTCACTCCTTATGGGAGTGATTTCCAAGAAACTCTCTCCAGTCTATCTAAAGTTTTAAAGAAATGCACCAAAATGAATCTCCCACTAAGTCGAGAGAAGTGTGAATTTTTTATGAATGTAGGGATTGTCCTAGGTCACTTCCTTTCTAAGAAGGGATCCAAATTGACCCTAACAAGATCGCCATTATCAAAAGGATACATGTCCCTCATAAACAAAGGGATGTTAGAAGTTTCCTTAGACTAGCTGGATATTATAAGAGATTTATTAAGGATTTTAGTAAGATGGCCTCACCTTTGTTTGGATTGCTTAGTAAGGATTCAAATTTTTGTTGGACAAATAGATATCAAAAGGCATTTGAAGAGCTGAAGGAGAAATTGACCACTGTACCAATTCTAGGGGTCCCAATTGGGCCTTGCCTTTTCACATCCACATTGATGCATCTAACAAAGCTTCAGGGGAAGCTTTGGGACAAATGGAAGGTAAATTTCCCTATGGTATATATTTTATCATTAAGAATCTACCCAAAGCTTAACTTAATTACACAATTATTGAAAAAGAGCTCTTGGTTGTTGTGCACTCCTTGAACAAGTTTAGGCATTATATCATAGGGTACCAAGTTTTTGTACATATTGATCATGCAACCATTAAATATTTACTAAACAAACCTAATGTTAATGCTAGGATCATTAGATGATTATTATAGTTGCAACAATTTGATTTAACAATTGTTGACAAGCTAAGGAAGGAAAATGTGATTGCAATTTTTTTGTCTAGATTAACATTTCCTGTATAAAATGAGGAGATGAGAGATGATCAACTTCTGGATGAGCACCTCTTTGCTCTTTCATTGTTGTCTTGTTGGTTTGTTATTAACTTGGCTGCTGGGAGATTCCCTCCTAGTCTCTCCTCTAAGGAGAAGGACAAATTATCATAAAAAGTGCCCCTTTCACTTGGATTGGGGGCAATCTTTTCAGATTGTGACCAAATCATATCTCGAGGAGGTGTGTAAGGGAGGATGAGGTCTTTGACATCCTCCCAACATGCCATGATTAAGGGGACAACCTTCAAAATTCTCCAAGGAAGCTACTATTGGCCTACCCTACACCAAGATGTTAGGAGATATATTGCTAGATGTGATGAGTGCCAAAGGATGGGAAAGCCTACAACAAAGGATGAAATGCCCCTACAACCTCAAGTGACTCTCGATCATTTTAGAAGTGGGGCATGGATTTCATTGGACCAATTGACTCCCCATCTGAACAAAAGAGATACATCATTGTGTGCATTGATTATTTGACAAAGTGGATTGAAGTGAAGGTAGTTAAAGCAACAACAGAGCAAAAGATGGCAAAGTTCTCGAGGGAGACATTTTCTACAATTTTGGATTCCTAAGGGATCTAGTCACTTATCAAGGGGCTCAATTCACTTCAAAATCAATTGAAGGAATCATGGAGCGGCATCACATAAGGCACATAAAATCCACTCACTATCATCCTTAAGAAAATGGGCAAGTGGAGGTAACAAACAAATCTTTGGAGAGTATCTTGACCAAAGTTGTCAGCAACAACAAAAAGGATTAGGCAGCCAAACTTGTTGAGGCGACTTGGGGCTACAATAACACCTGGAAAACCACCACTAGGTTCATTCCCTTTGAGTTGATTTATGGAAAAAATACATTGTTGTCCATTGAATTTTAGTACAACACCCTAAGAATGGCAACACAATTGGACCTAGACATCACCAAAGCTCAACAGGAGAGGCTGCAACAGCTCAATGCTCTTGATGAGTTTAGATTGTAGGCTCGCATGTATACTGAGGTGGTCTAATTGTAGAGGAAGATTTGACATGATAAAAGCATAAGAGAAATGACCTTCTAGGAGGGTGATTGGGCTCTTCTGTATGATTTCAAATTCAAGGAATTCAAAGGAAATATGATGACAAGATGGTTAGTCCTTATCTGGTGGAAAAGCATCATGAGAATGGCTTTGTCCAGATTGGAACAATTGATGAAGAAGGAATTCCACTTTTAGTCAATGGTTATTGGTTGAAACTCTACAAGAAACCTGAAGCATAAAAACTGATAGCTTGTTGACTTGATATCATAAATATACACAAGAGGTATTTTAATATTAATTTATTAATATAAAAATGTATAAGTGATTGAATGTTACAATGACGACACGCATATATATACATAAGCAGGTGTCCTTTTGTGACTGGGCATATCTTTTAGACATGCCTTTTCACTTAACTTAATGACTATTTAACGTAATCAATATTTGATTATTTAATATTTACATTTATTTTATTTATTTACTTGTTATGAATTATATTCATAACATAGCCCCTTCCTCCATAAGCTTTGTCCTCAAAGCTTATTGTTGGCAGTTTCCTTCAGTTTGCATTTGTCATCTCGGCATATGTAACTCGACACCATTGGCACCTATGCCTGTATAATTCGTTTAGTAACACTGCCTTGAATCCTCGGTTATCGATTTTTTTTTAATAACTTCAATTT
>APFE031726928.1:134449-152028 GCA_000404065.3 Pinus taeda | reverse complement strand
TTAGCTCACAAGCTATCCAGCTCTTAGTACAATCCCTCTGTTGCTCATAGATAGTCAAAGGCTTCTCACAAACCTTATCCTCTGCCCTCCAAGCCTCCTATTTCCTTGCGCAGTTTCTCCTCGGGTCCAATGCTGCCACCTGTGTGAATTCACCTCTCACACAACTCACCAAACTCAGAAATAACTGCGAAATCCTGAAGGATATAATTCATTCTGCATGGATGAGTTTCCTATTAAAAACCTTATATATTAAAAACCTTATTAACAAACGGACGGGTGTATGACCAACAATCACGTCGTATTAGTGGGGAGTAGTGACCAGATTTGTGACCGGAGTTGTCGTTTGAACTTGACGTCGCTGGAGCCATGGGCCACAGTTGTTGACAGGGCTCTGACCTCAGACGCTGCAAATCTTGTTCCGCAGAAATGACATCAGGATTTGCGGATGCACAGTGTCTTGGTTTCCCACGCTGCAAAGCAGACCCGAGAGGTGTTAACTGTGCGTTGTGTTGCCAACAATGGGTGTAGTGAAATATATTGTACGCGGTGGGGATGCAGGGTGTGGGACACCATGCGACAGGGAATAAAATCGACAGGGAGCAACTAAATAAAAAATGTGAGCAGCGCATGAACGGATTGTGGGATAGGCCGGAACGGAAGCGGACAGGGGCAATGCCGATAGAGAAAATGATGTCGGCTGAGAACACAGTGCTTGGCATCGTTGAATAGACTGTCCGCCAGGCGAACATATAAACTGAGGGAGTTGTTGGTGGCTCAGATGGGAAGTGATGGCAGAAGGGCAGCTTGTGGGTACAGATTTGTGGTGGATTGGTAGCGTCGGGTGGCTGTTGGGAGCACAATGTTGAACAACAGACAGGGGTCTTCTATAGATGATGACGGTGAAAAAATCATCGAACGCTTTTTGTTGTCAAAGGGTGTCAGTGTGATGGCTTGGCATTTTCATATCTTTCAATCACATTATTCGGGAGAGTCCTCCGAATCTCAAGCAAATGAATTGTCTTTTTGCAGCTAGAACCTTCATAATATTCAACCATCTGCCCAAAATCACTAAGACATTTCTTGCGCAATCTTCAAACTTTTCTTTATTTCCCTTATTTTGTGAGGAGTTACTTAAAATGTATTCCATGCTCCTCTGATCATCAAAGCCATAGTAAATTAAACTTATTGATGGTTTTTATCACATCCTACTCTTCCGAATTCTTGAAAAAATGACTCCATAGACTTCAGAATATTAAAATGACATACAATCTGCACATTTTTTCGATCTAGTCCCATCCCAAAGGCTATTGTAGCCACCACAACTGGAACTTTTCTTGATGTCCAACCATTCAGTGCTTGGCTACAAACACTATCATTCAATCCTGCATGATATACATGACAAGAAATTCCATCTTTCAAAAGATGGGCCCCAATATCATCACATGTGTTTCGAGCGAGACAATAAGTTATTGTGCAGTCTTGCTTAGTTGCCTTCAACATATCTCATAAATCAATATATGCATCATTCAAGAGGTCTTTGTATCGAACTTCATAAAGGATATTTGGCCGATTAAATTATGTTTGAAGTATTGATGATTGATGCAAACACAATGACTTTATTATATCCTCTTGCACCTTTCTAGCAACTTCTTTGAATGGAGAAGTTCTAATAATTCTAAGGTCTTGTTTTTTATTCAACAACCCCCCCATTTATTAGTTTAATGGTTAATATTCTATTAATAAATGGGGACGCTTTACAAAAAACTCTCCAAAGAAAAATTTAGCACTTAGGTGCTTTCTTTTGAACTTTTAGAAATATAGTAAGATATCGAGTCAAAACCCTCTAAGATTAGAAATTCTCGCCTTTTCACATACCGTTGGACCAAGTGCGTTGAAGAGTTAATTAACAAACAAAATCCATGAATTGCGATAGAATTAATCACCACATTTAACTTAGACATCATTAGTTTTCATTCAAAACTAAGACTTAAGGCATTTCCTATAAAATGAAGTGCTTATCGCAATCGCATATCGACGTTCACAAAGGACGCAACTCACAAAGTATGTCGTAACATGAGAGACGTGATATTGCGATAGAACGAGTCAACCTTATCGCATCGCGTCAATTTACTTAAAAGTCCAATCTTATGAACGTCGTGAGCTTGGGAAGTGTGTAGAATTTCCTACTGTAGATCACTTGATAATGCAATATACTAAAGCAAAATACTTGATCTACTTCTACATACAGACTTGCGGAAGCTTAATCAATTTGAGCTAGATCAATCAGAACACATATAACAGAGAAGAAGAAATCATACACATGAAACACATAAGAATACTCTAGGGAAAGCCTCAACTAAAAACCTCGCTATATGTATTATCATACAAATGGAAATATGTCCATATTACACAGAGCTTTAGCTCACAAGCTATCCAGCTCTTAGTACAATCCCTCTGTTGCTCATAGATAGTCAAAGGCTTCTCACAAACCTTATCCTCTGCCCTCCAAGCCTCCTATTTCCTTGCGC
This sequence comes from Pinus taeda, assembly GCA_000404065.3. Classification (NCBI taxonomy): domain Eukaryota; kingdom Viridiplantae; phylum Streptophyta; class Pinopsida; order Pinales; family Pinaceae; genus Pinus; species Pinus taeda. Next base: position 149,500 of record APFE031726928.1, on the reverse strand, counting down.
AGTTTCTCCTCGGGTCCAATGCTGCCACCTGTGTGAATTCACCTCTCACACAACTCACCAAACTCAGAAATAACTGCGAAATCCTGAAGGATATAATTCATTCTGCATGGATGAGTTTCCTATTAAAAACCTTATTAACAAACGGACGGGTGTATGACCAACAATCACGTCGTATTAGTGGGGAGTAGTGACCAGATTTGTGACCGGAGTTGTCGTTTGAACTTGACGTCGCTGGAGCCATGGGCCACAGTTGTTGACAGGGCTCTGACCTCAGACGCTGCAAATCTTGTTCCGCAGAAATGACATCAGGATTTGCGGATGCACAGTGTCTTGGTTTCCCACGCTGCAAAGCAGACCCGAGAGGTGTTAACTGTGCGTTGTGTTGCCAACAATGGGTGTAGTGAAATATATTGTACGCGGTGGGGATGCAGGGTGTGGGACACCATGCGACAGGGAATAAAACCGACAGGGAGCAACTAAATAAAAAATGTGAGCAGCGCATGAACGGATTGTGGGATAGGCCGGAACGGAAGCGGACAGGGGCAATGCCGATAGAGAAAATGATGTCGGCTGAGAACACAGTGCTTGGCATCGTTGAATAGACTGTCCGCCAGGCGAACATATAAACTGAGGGAGTTGTTGGTGGCTCAGATGGGAAGTGATGGCAGAAGGGCAGCTTGTGGGTACAGATTTGTGGTGGATTGGTAGCGTCGGGTGGCTGTTGGGAGCACAATGTTGAACAACAGACAGGGGTCTTCTATAGATGATGACGGTGAAAAAATCATCGAACGCTTTTTGTTGTCAAAGGGTGTCAGTGTGATGGCTTGGCATTTTCATATCTTTCAATCACATTATTTGGGAGAGTCCTCCGAATCTCAAGCAAATGAATTGTCTTTTTGCAGCTAGAACCTTCATAATATTCAACCATCTGCCCAAAATCACTAAGACATTTCTTGCGCAATCTTCAAACTTTTCTTTATTTCCCTTATTTTGTGAGGAGTTACTTAAAATGTATTCCATGCTCCTCTGATCATCAAAGCCATAGTAAATTAAACTTATTGATGGTTTTTATCACATCCTACTCTTCCGAATTCTTGAAAAAATGACTCCATAGACTTCAGAATATTAAAATGACATACAATCTGCACATTTTTTCGATCTAGTCCCATCCCAAAGGCTATTGTAGCCACCACAACTGGAACTTTTCTTGATGTCCAACCATTCAGTGCTTGGCTACAAACACTATCATTCAATCCTGCATGATATACATGACAAGAAATGCCATCTTTCAAAAGATGGGCCCCAATATCATCACATGTGTTTCGAGCGAGACAATAAGTTATTGTGTAGTCTTGCTTAGTTGCCTTCAACATATCTCATAAATCAATATATGCATCATTCAAGAGGTCTTTGTATCGAACTTCATAAAGGATATTTGGCCGATTAAATTATGTTTGAAGTATTGATGATTGATGCAAACACAATGACTTTATTATATCCTCTTGCACCTTTCTAGCAACTTCTTTGAATGGAGAAGTTCTAATAATTCTAAGGTCTTGTTTTTTATTCAACAACCCCCCCATTTATTAGTTTAATGGTTAATATTCTATTAATAAATGGGGACGCTTTACAAAAAACTCTCCAAAGAAAAATTTAGCACTTAGGTGCTTTCTTTTGAACTTTTAGAAATATATTAAGATATCGAGTCAAAACCCTCTAAGATTAGAAATTCTCGCCTTTTCACATACCGTTGGACCAAGTGCGTTGAAGAGTTAATTAACAAACAAAATCCATGAATTGCGATAGAATTAATCACCACATTTAACTTAGACATCATTAGTTTTCATTCAAAACTAAGACTTAAGGCATTTCCTATAAAATGAAGTGCTTATCGCAATCGCATATCGACGTTCACAAAGGACGCAACTCACAAAGTATGTCGTAACATGAGAGACGTGATATTGCGATAGAACGAGTCAACCTTATCGCATCGCGTCAATTTACTTAAAAGTCCAATCTTATGAACGTCGTGAGCTTGGGAAGTGTGTAGAATTTCCTACTGTAGATCACTTGATAATGCAATATACTAAAGCAAAATACTTGATCTACTTCTACAAACAGACTTGCGGAAGCTTAATCAATTTGAGCTAGATCAATCAGAACACATATAACAGAGAAGAAGAAATCATACACATGAAACACATAAGAATACTCTAGGGAAAGCCTCAACTAAAAACCTCGCTATATGTATTATCATACAAATGGAAATATGTCCATATTACACAGAGCTTTAGCTCACAAGCTATCCAGCTCTTAGTACAATCCCTCTGTTGCTCATAGATAGTCAAAGGCTTCTCACAAACCTTATCCTCTGCCCTCCAAGCCTCCTATTTCCTTGCGCAGTTTCTCCTCGGGTCCAATGCTGCCACCTGTGTGAATTCACCTCTCACACAACTCACCAAACTCAGAAATAACTGCGAAATCCTGAAGGATATAATTCATTCTGCATGGATGAGTTTCCTATATAGGAAAACTCCTCCAACTGATAGTAACATTGTCCCATCCTCTGATCTCAACTAGGTCTCTGATTGAACTGACATGCATGAGTTATTTATGAGAGAATATTCAGTTATCTTAATTGCAGTAGTTACATGCATGCATGCATTAACTATCTGAACTCACATCAGTTCCTCAATCAAAGGGAAAATTGTTGCATGTCTTCACATAGACTTCATATTTGGTTTTCTCCAACTAATTAACTCAAGATGAATTAATTAATTATTTTTCAAACAGCTGCTAAGATCAAATCCAAATTTTAATTCTCAATTTTAGTTCAGGGACTAACTAAAATTGGAATGTATACCGAAATGCTATATATAGCAATGTTATTTTTAGCATTTCTATTTTATCATTCCTTATTGCTATATCCAACAATGGTACCTGAAATGCTATTTATAATATTTCTTGTTGCCATTTTCAACACTCCCTCTCAACAAGAAAGGCATTCAACTCGAACCCGATCCTGAACCTTTGGAATGTTCTGCATGCAACACTTCTCCCTAGCATTGTTGCTTCAGCAACTCTAGAAACAAAAAAAATATCTAACCTGAATCTGAATGATGCCTCTGTCATCAAATTCTCTGACTGTTATTGCCTCTGTTGACTGAAAACTCTGCACCACTGTGCTTTTCAGTATCTGACTGCTCTAGCCTCTGACTGCATCAATCCCACTGATTCCTCTTGCTACAACCATGCTATTGTTGGTCCTATCTCCCAGCATGCATTCGCACTGCACCTCCTCTCATCATGTTGCATCGTGCTGCCCATTGCTGCACTGCAACTCAGTTACTGAGAAGTAAGTAATTGATCTCCTAACTGGCCTCCCTGTTGGGCTAGAAACATCCTCTGATGCTGAAGCTTCCTCTGTCGCTCCATCGACATCTGTCTCTACCCACTTAGCCAGTCCTTCTACTCATCATTGGGGCTCCCGTAGCAAGGTCTAATCAAAGAGGTTGGGTACCTCAAAGATCCTACCCCTATTTTTCCTTCTTGGGACTATCACTCCACATCGCCCCACCTCCTACTTGGAGGTATGGATGCATGTGATCCCTCTTCCCACTTGGCTTGAAATTTCCCCCTACTGGAGGTCTCTGCATGAGTGGATTCCTCCACTCGATCTCCTCTCGGCTTCTCCAGTTATGGTTGCTCCACAACCTCCTAAAGCTACTTCACCAATTGTGGCTCCTCCACAATTGTCTGAGACTTCTTCTGGTGTTGCATGTTGAGAGGTAATGTACTCTCCCTCTCAACCACCAAGTCTCCAACAATTGCCTTCTCCTCAAGGCTTTGCATGCATCTTGAACCTCAAGAGCATACAGGTTCTTGACTCGTGAATTGATATGCTTCACCTGTCTCGTGGTGATGTGTCTAAGAAAAACGTTTCCCTTACTGATGACTACATCATAGCCTTTGTCTTCTAGCATCGCGATCGATACCAAGTTCTTCTTTAGTCCTGGCACATACTTCACATCTGTCAAGGTAATGCGAGCTCCATGCTCCCTCTGAAAAGAAACCGTGCCCACACTTGAAACACTATACTTTCATCATTACCCATCGCTATGAGTATCTGAAGGTCTTTCTTCTCCAAGGTACTAAACAAACTCTTATCACTGGTCATGTGGAATGAGGCTCCATTGTCAAGAAACCAACCACAACCCATCATCGATGAAACCATGCATGCGATGAAGGTAAAATCCAATTTGAACTGAGAGGCCAATGCCTCACCTTCAGATCCTTCCTTGGATCCCATCTTGGATTTCTTCAATGGACAATTTGTTGCATAATGGCCCACCTCATGACAATGAAAGCATCGCACTTTTGATTTGTAAAACTTCTTCCCACCATGGGAAGAACTCAATTTGGGATGAGAATCCCTCTCCTTCCCTTTCTTTGCCTTACTCGCTAAGGCGCAATTTTATCCATCCTCCTTGGATGAAGAACCAGCTTTGGGGCTTCTTCTTATCTCCTCCTGCATCAGATCCGACTAAAGTCATTCCCAAGTTGGCAACTTCTCTCTTCAATTTACTGAGTCTTGGTAGCTATGCCAGCTCTCAGGAAGACTGAGGAGAGCAAAACTCACCATGTCATCATCGATTGTCGTGATCCCTACACTTCCAAGCTCATCCCTACAGGTGGTGAGCTTGTTCAGATATGTAGAGATCATGTTGCCCTTTCACACTTGATTTTCCAAAGCTTGTCTTTTAGTGCCAGCTTCCTCTGATTGTTGTTGTTCTGATATAGATCCTTCAATGTTTCCGACATTGAAAACAGTGTCTCTTTCCCATGGAGACTCGAGATAATGTGGTCTTGAACTCCCTCTAGAAGGATTCTCCTTGCTCTAGCCACATATTTCTTCCATTCCGCTGATTCTTGGGCATTAGCAGTTGATGGCTTAGGGACTTCTTGATCAATGAAGTCCTTTAAATCATTGTCCTCTACTATTGCTTCCATGCAATCCTTCTAGGTTATATAATTAAAGCTGCCATCAAGGGCATACTCGAGTCTCAAACCATTGAATGCCATTGGTGAAATTTGAGATGCGATAAGAATTTGAATTCTATAATCAAGAACTTCAAACTTCGAACTTCTCCCTTCTTTGTATATTGTTCTTCGCTTTGATCAACTTTTCTCTGATACCATGTAGAATTTCCCACTGTAGATCACTTGCTAATGCAATATACTAAAGAAAAATACTTGATCTACTTCTACAAACAAACTTGAGGAAGCTTAATCAATTTGAGCTAGATCAATCGGAACACATATAACAAAGAAGAAGAAATCATACACATGAAACACAAAAGAATACTCTAGGGAAAGCCTCAACTAAAAACCCCGCTATCTGTATTATCATACAAGTGGAAATATGTCCAGATTACACAAAGCTTTAGCTCACAAGCTATCCAACTCTTAGTACAATCCCTTTGTTTCTCATAGACAATTAAAGGCTTCTCACAAACCTTCTCCTTTGCCCTCCAAGCCTCCTATTTCCTTGCACAGTTTCTCCTTGGGTCCAATGCTGCCACCTATGTGAATTCACCTCTCACACAACTCACCAAACTCAAAAATAACCGCGTAATCCTCAAGGAGATAATTCCTTCTACATGGATGAGTTTCCTAAAAACTCCTCCAACTGATAGTACATTGTCCCATCCTCTGATCTCAACTAGGTCTCTGACTGAACTGACATGCATGAGTTATTTATGAGAGAATATTCAGTTATCTAAAGTGCAGTAGTTACATGCATGCTTGCATTAACTAATTGAACTCACAATCAGTTCCACAAACTATTGGAACTAATCTAACTAGACTTAACTCAGCTGAGCTAACTAATTACAACTCAAGGTACAACTCATCCTGATCTCCTTAATCAAGGGATAACTTCCTCAATCAAAGGGAGAACTATTGCATGTCTTTACATAGACTTCATGTTTGATTTTCTCCAACTAATTAACTCAAGATGAATTAATTAATTATTTTTCAAACAACTGCTAAGGTCAAATTCAAATTTTAATTCTCAATTTTAGTTCAGGGACTAACTAAAATTGGAATGTATCCTGAAATGCTATTTATATCAATGTTATTTTTAGCATTTCTATTTTATCATTCCTTGTTGCTATATCCAACACTGGTACCTGAAATGTTATTTATAGCATTTCTTGTTGCCATTTTCAACAAAGTGCGATAAAACCCGGACCCAATAGAAGCAAATGTTATAAATTATAAGTTAAGTCCGGCACGTAGCGAAAAACACTTATGAAGTAATTACTCATTTAGACAAACTACGCTCTAAACAATAAAGAATATGTCACTTGTCTCACATCTCGCATCCTGCATAATATTAAAAAACTCTAAGAAAGCGCACAACCAAAATTGCGATATTGTGATAATCTTATCGCAATCGCAAAATCGACATTCTCATAGTTCAAACTTGCCACCTTAAAGTATTTCCTTCCCATTTGTGATGCAGTAGTTTAATGAGTAATAAAGGAAATGATAATAAACCTTAGTGGCTATTTAATAAGTTTAATGGCATTTATTAAAGAGCGGCTCGACATGATACGATATCTTTTTACCTGCGTTTTAAATAAAAGTTCCTATCTTGTCACCTTTTTGAGGTTAACTGTATCATTTATTCCCACTGTGATTCTCACTTGTGTTTATCCAATAACTTATGTTTTGCTCCATTTCAGGAAAGCTCCGCAGAGAACATCTTTAGAAATAATGGTGAAGAAGGGAAAGGCAACTGCATATGAGAAATCGGAAATGGTGTCACTTTTCTATGATACCACATGCAGCAAGGACGAAGGAAATTTGACATGGGAGGCCATGTACAACTTGTTAGAAGAAGAGCAACCTAGGCCATTGGTAACAAAGTCCATGGCAGATGCTTAGGAGTCATCTAACACCTCCTATTTCGAAACAACGTGTTCATTCCTGCACCGAATAGCATCGAGGCCAAAATTAATATCATACACAGATATGGCCAAATGGGTAATTGACGAGGTAGACATCACAAACAGAACCTTCAAGAATCATAGACAAGAGGTCATGGGGTCTTTCTCAGCAGGCAACCTACGACTAATGTACCAGTTACCAGAGCCGCAAAGCTCTACAACAAACAGTTCCTTGAGCAATTCGCCAAAGAAAATGAGGACCTATCAGACGTCATGTAGACCTGGAAATCAAGCGAAGGCAAACTCAAATGGGATAAAACTGGTATGTACTCAACGACATCCATTTCTCCCTCTCATAGTTTTGCAGCAACAACGATATGTAGGTTATTTGGTAGACCTGATAACACCAAGTTTTCCATGGAATGGCTCCTGTTAATAGATGCAGTAGTAAATGCAACAATTATGAACTGGGCTAAAATTTTATCAGATAATTTGGCAAAGGCCATTATAGAATATAGAAAGAAAAGAAGTTATTCTTTAAGGATTTTCCCCCTTTCTTCATGAGTGATTTTGTTATGGATGCAATCTGTTTTTGTTCTCAATTTCGTAATATGAAAAGGAAGTGGATTGTACAGAACCCGCTTCCCATCCATATATAGCATAAAATTTTGTAGGAATCTCAATTCCACCCCCATTTTTATAAAATCTGTCAAGGGGTTATGCTACCCATTCATAGAGAAGTATACGACAGAACCGCCCCTAGGTTTTCTAAAGAGGCTGAAGTAGATATCTTTCTAGTAGCCAGATGGTTTGGGGAAGAAACATTCACCTACATCAGAGCTTTTGGGAGCATTGCTTCGTTGCACGTCCTCCCATATTATGTCCCCGACAACCTAATGGCCAGATAAATAACCTACCAAACAGCAGGGGAAGGCAGAGTAAGCAGAGGACTAAAAGAGAAGAAGAAGTTCATTTGGCCAACATTCCCATTGCAATGTGGTGCTTTTGCACTACAAGATTATGGACATGCATTAAAAGAAGCAAAGATTATTAAGTCTCTGAAACTAGCTACAGTTTCAGGAAGGCAATACGACCAAAATGGCATTGTTAAGGAATTTACTACTATGGTAAAAGTAAAACAGTGAACCCATGAAGTGGACGCCTTTGATGACCTCTTCCTACAATTAGAAACATTTTCACAAGTTTTGCATATGGAATCACTACTTTTGACCCCGGAAGATGTTAAAGCTTTTCATGTGTACATGAAAAAGAGATTATTAAAGGTCACATTGGACCTACTGTAGATTGAACCAATAAGGGAGCCCACTCCCAGCGTAAGCTTGGAGGGCAGCTCCAAAGAAAACTCTGAAGAAGAAACCCAAGAGAGATCTACGCATGAGTCAAAGCACTCAGAGCGACAATCTCAAAATGAGGGAGGAAACACAAATAAAGAGTCTAAAAAAGACACAGCTGGAACTATAGAGGAGACGACCGAGCAAGCCTTAGCAAAGAAATAAGCAGAGGTTGCCTCTACTTCAACTCAGTCAGGCAAACTCCAATTATTGACGTGGAACAAGAATGGGAACAGTTCAACAAAAAGTTCCGCACAGATGCAAACCCTGAGCAAACATCTAGAATGCAAATTCCCAAGCAAACCCAGCATAAGTCAAATCCAGAAACAACAGGGGAAGGAGTTACAGGCACTCAGGATGTTAAGATCATTCTTGCTACTCCTACTTCATAAAATGTTTTAAGAATTGAGGAAATACCTCTGCTAGATGTATTCTATAGTCCTACCCACAAAGTGTAGTCAAGAGACAAGGGAAGAAAAAAAACTGGACGATGTGGCTGTTACGACTCTGGAAAATGAACTAATGGACATCGTATGGAAGGACTTGCCTATCGACCCATATGAGAATCTCACAAAGCTGTCACAATTCGTAGGAGCCTATGCCACATCAACTATTGACAAGGCGATAGAGGTCCAAATGCTACTCAAGGAAAAGGCACAAAGAATTCTACTGCTAGAACAACAATTAGCCCAAGAAAAATCCAATCAACAAGCATAATTATAAGTAGCCCAGCTCCAAAGAATATTCGAACAAATGAGAATACAACACCAAGCCAGCATAGCAGAAAAGGATTCCCAGATACAAGCCATGATAGATAAACTTAAAGACAATCTGCAAATCGACGAATTCATCAAAGAAGCACTTAACCTCAATTCCTTACTAATGCAGCAAAAGGAAGTATTTTGCCAGAAAATCTCAAAGATATTTCCTTATTGTGAGACCAATGATAAATTAACAAACCAAGTTATTGATATGAGGTTTGAGTATGATGAAATCCACAAAAGGGTTTCTGAATTTATCACCTAGCAAAAATCAAAGGATGGGAGAAAGGCTGACCTACCAAAGCTGGAAGAGTCTCGTAAAGATATTTTGTTCATGGATTGGGATTCTCGGTTGAAACATAGGGAAAGGGCAACAATGATATCAACAACAACAACAAAAATCATAATAGAAGCCATTAACGAAAATCTCCATGGCGCCAATCTTGTCAAGGAATGTGTACCAGGGTTTCTTCCGAATGTTAAACAACTAGAGCAATAGTGGAAACAGGCAGCTTAGAAAAAGGAGGAGGCAATCAAAAAGTTAAACACACTGAATTGGGAAGCATACTCGCAATTTCTAGTAAAACCACACAGCCAGTGGATGACTCTAAGATATTTAACAACCTCTACACAAAAGATGGTGCCAGCACTGTCATATGCCATATTTGTTAGGCAGTTAAAGCCTGCAATTGGCCAACCGCCTCAGCTCAAGCCAATGACTGATATTTGTGACCTTAGAGATGAAGTTCAAAGGAGTTAGTCATTAATTTATTTTTATTTTGGTTTTATTTTTGCATATTCTGAGGAAGGGTGTTTGAAACCTCCTTAATTTTTTTTATAATAATCTATTTTAAGACATATAGTTTAGTATTTAAACCCCTCTCATGCATTTAGAGAGAGGCCCATAACTTTTATCAAAAACACCAAAACATTGCACTTATGTACTTTTGAGGAGGTTTTGATGAAATGAATGGAACACAATCTATTTTCTTTTAAATATCTAGCATGATGTTATCGAGAAATCTAGTGTCCACTCGGAGCTGCTAGTCCCGCTAAGACGGGTAGCTATCTTAGAAACAAACAAACCAAAACTACTTTCGCTTTCCTTTATAAGAAGTAGATAAGAGGGGAACAAAGGACACCAACCTCAGTCTTGCGCTTGGTTTCTTGCTTGGTTCCTCTCCCTTCTGACAGATCTTTGCCGCTCTTTCTTCGCTTACCCAGCTTCAAAGAGCACCTATGGAATCAAAGCAACATAATACTATCGAAGAATAGAGACCTACAATCATAAACAATATAGGACCAGATATATATTGACCACACAAATGCATATATTATCTAACATACAAGAATGTGGAAGAAAACTTGAATAGCTTTATTAATATCAAGAATAGAAAAGAGGATTGCAACCAATTGTTTTGACCCAGCGTCATCCTCTCAGCATGAAAGCCCTTCTTCACCTCATGAAAAGCTTAGATCACCCAACACTATGATATTGCACCAAGAAACCAACAACACTTCCTTACAAGATACAAGATTCCAGCCTCTGGATCTCTGTGATGAGGGATCCATATATAGATGATTGCAGGGGGGTGAGTCAGCTTCTGGGATTTTGATTAGTGTCTTTTCTCTGATAGTTCTTGATTCTACTTGGAGATTGATGATCTCTTACTCATCCCTGGGTGAATTCAGAGAGGCAAGTGTCACAATAGAAGTTTCTGGAAGATTCCATGATCATCCACCTTGCAAACTGTCTCTGCCATTTGTCTACTCTCGCCTATCGCACCCTACAGAAGGGCTTTCCAGTATGCATCGCACTTTTTACTCTGAGCAGGTGAGATGCATCGCACACTCTGCACTGGGCAGTCTGTATGGTCCAGTTTTGACCAGTTCTGAGCAGTTTTCTATGGAGAACTTCTGGGAGATGATGTAATCAACTAACCTTGTTCCTTTAGGGTGTGAATCAACACTTTTAGGGACTTAGAAGCCCTTGGTTTATGGACATGTATGATTGGGGTTGCAGTGCCCAAAAATGTCTATAATAGTTGCCCCTTAAAGCATGAGGTCGTTAATCTTTTGATGTCAGGTGAAATGCTTTATCATGAGGATCCGAAGTTTTTTCGAGATGGAAGGCGACCTGTAATAAGATACAATACAATACATCATCTTCATAATATTTTTCATGATCTAGCTGAGGCGGGCATTCCCAAGCTCAGCTTTATAAATTCATTTTCATGTACATAGGACAGAGAAACGTCTGTGAAGCAAACTGATGATTCGGACGAAGTCATCATCCTTTGATTCGGATGATCATCTGTTCAGCAATGATGTACATTTGATGTCTTTATATTCCTGAATATACGCAGCCCGGATGGATGAAACTAGATCCGGGGTCTTCAAACTCGTTCAATCTTCACTCAGAGTACAAGTCGATCCATGTGAAAGATGTTCTGGAGTCAAACATGGAAAGACATCGCCTGATTACCAACCAATGATGTAAGCTGTTAACAGGCGCGAGAGGAATCACCGATAATGATAATGACCCTCAAGGTATGACAATACAATTCACGTGGTGTGAAAATGGGACTTGGCGTCGAACACCACGTAAAATCTTTCGGTCGAAGGCCATTGATGTAAACATGTCGCCAGAAGTGAGAAACTTGCCATTGAGGCATGCAAGCTTCAAAGTACTGAAAGGGGTTTTTCCTAGGTCGACTTCTTGGATAATGAGCTGATGTCAACAAGAAGTGACTCGTCGTAGGAGGGCCTTAATGAATCCCACATCTACGACACGGATCCGAGCAAATGATTTTGGAGGTGAAAATGAAACGATGATATAGGGTTCAGGGTGGCGGTCATGAAAGAATGGAGCGTGAATGTATTGCAGCGGATGAGACATAGGTGAATTCTCTAAGCGACTTCTCTTGAACATACTGGCGACACTGACGATGGATTGGTAGCATTAACCCCAAAGATGGATGGTGTGATAGACCAATGGTGATACGACCAATGAACGAAACAACCCAACCAGACTCGGATGCGGAGTGAAAGTGTCATGTTCAAGAGCGACTTGCTACCAATAAAGTTTCTTCAAGTTTTCTTCCCAATTTTCCCTAGTCATTGCTGACTAGTACCTCTTTATTTTTGTCAAGCTTGAGGAGGATAACAAATGCTTGTTCTATAATTCTCCCTTCACGCGAACTTGTCACTATGTTTTAATGAGCCTAGTGACAGTGAAACTCGTTCTCGTCCATTTGGACAAGTTTGTCGCTATCTGGTTTTATCAAGGACAAAGATAACTCGGTCCTTTTCAATTTTAGAGAGTCTGAAAGGGACAGAAAGGAAACTTCAATGATTCTTTTTCGTCATATACTCCCTTAAGTCCAAAAAAGTGTAAAATAATACAAAAGGGATGAATTTTCGATAGTTTTAACGGGTCGAACAAGACAAGCACTCAATCTTTTTGTGTAATAATCCATCAGGTCCAAAAACATTAAAATCTAGAGGAGGGATAGCACTTCTGATAACTTTAATGCGCTGGAGAGGCTAATCACTCGGCAATCTTTTCATATTCCGCAAGTCAGTTGAAAAGAGCTTAAAGGAGACTCGTTTTTCGAGGAACGAGTGATGATTTTGGGTAGCAGCTGATTCCAGGTAAGGTTTGGAATTTTCCAATCATGGCAGTGTCATAAGGATGGCTAACAGAATCACTCTTCGTAGATGTTCCTCAAAAAGTGTAAACAATCAAATGGAGGTGTATGATTGGCTAAAACAGAGTGGAGGTGATGATGAGAACACGACCAAGGCTCAAAAGCTGATGATAATGCATTCACAATGCTTATTTACCGGGGATTGGTTCATTTTTAATGAGTTTAAACTCTGGGGGAAACATGTGCTCATTTCTTATGTTTAATTTTCAACGAGCTTGAATTCTGCGTTAAAACTGCTCATTCCAGTCATATAATAAGGATATCTCATCTCAGATGCCATTTTTTATGGAGCTTTCACCTTTTAAAGCTTTGCCCTCGATCCTTTCTTTATGCAAGCTAGGAAACGACCAATCCTACGAGTTTAAAGGGTTAGAGGACCTACAAATTTAAAAAATAAATGGTCGCTCTTCGCTTGCATGCAAAAAGGTTTGCATGCCCCCACGTATAATGAAAAATTTCCTGGTTACCATATAGAAGCTCTTGCTTTTGCAAGATAGTTTCCATCCACACTATAGATAGAAACACTTCCTGGCTTAGTCCATCTGGACCAGGGTGGTTCTAAATCCCAACCTCCTAACCTTGATGAGGGAATCTTATTCTAGTCTAACTCCCTTTTCCTATAAGGACGGGTGCCGAATCAGTCATTTTCCTCCACGGAAACCTACTTTATACCTAGAGTTTCCCTGCTGAAGCAAGCCAGGGTGCATGCCGCCTAGGTTTCAGTCATATCCTCCTGAATCACTTGCGCTCATCAGGTGGACAGACTGGAGATCGATGAGACATTCCTTGCGTGAAAATACCATTTAGGGATGGCATTTGACTATTTTCTATGTGTGAATCGGGGAATGACAGCTGGTCTACGAGCTTGACCACTTTGCCTTCATGTTGAAAACACATTACTCTAAAGAGTGAGGAGACAATAGCTCCCATGCAATAAATATAGTCATGCCCAAGGAGTAGATTATAATCTAAGGGTCCTTGGATCATCATCACGTTCATGTGAACGGTTTTCCTTCTCAAAGTAATGGGCACATTGGGAAGGATCCCTAACGGTCAAGTAGTTCCTTTGTCAAAGCCTGTTAGATTTCTCATTTCAGGTAGAAGGGATGGCGAACCAAGTGCTTTCCAAGCAGTTGAGGAAAGCATACTCACAGAAGCCCCTTCATCTATGATGGTACTAGCCATGACCATTCTGTAAGCTTGTACAATGATTTGGAATGGTACACTAGCTGGTAAACAGGGTCTGCCTAGTAGATTCCAATCGAAGGAAACAACTAGGTTGCTTGGAGGTGGGACCGAATAGATGGCCATATACGACTCTAATGAACTTCCTTCCTGCAGTAAAGGAATGGGTAGACTGCCCCCAAGTTCGTCAGAGTCTGTGTTTATGAAAAGAATTTGAACGGTGTCGTTCTCGTTCTCTTCAGTGACGGTATCATTTGGAGATGAACCTTCTGAAGGCAAGACCAGGTCAACTGCCACCTTGACCTTTTGACTTTTGTCTGGTATAGATTTAGAGGGTTCATTTTCAATGATAGACATTTTGGTTGACCACAATGGCATGCCAGCCGAATTTTCAACCAGTGGTGGACTTGGCAAGAGTTTCTTATATCCAGGAGGGAGCCGTAGCGGTGAAGCAGGACGGTCATCCAAAACTCTTTTAGCTTTGTCTAGGAAGGGACAATGGTGGATGGCGTGATCGCCTTCACACAGTTTACAAGGAAATTTGCGATTCCTTTTCTGTCCAGATACTTTTCTTTCGCTGGTTGACGGTGTACTCTCAACATGATCATCAGATGTTGACGACACCAGATTGTGCAAACGAGGAGACCAGTCCCTTAGGATCCAAGGGATGCAAGGACAATCTCAATGATAGTGATCTCCTTTACAAATGACACATGGAGATTTAGGTTTAGATGGTGTGGTGTGAGGATTTTTGCTAGATGACGCATGGTTTCCCCCTTTTGATTTTGGCTCCTTCTTCTTCTTTTCCTTTTTCTCTTTCTGCTTCTTCTTCTTCTCAATTACTTGATCCTTAGCTTTACCAGCTTCATCAAGCGAAGAGGAAGGAGGAGAGGGAGAAACGGACGAAGTAGAAGGTCAGGGGGTAACTCTAGTATCATCTAGTTGTTGACTTGACTGTTCAGGAATTACAGTATTTTGAACGACAGAGGTAGAGAAGAGCCACACGGGCAAGCCAATTGTCAACCCTGGAAGTGATAATGTGGCCATATGGGGTGCACCAACATCTCCCCAAGAGGAGAAAGGACTAGGA
>APFE031726928.1:117399-134439 GCA_000404065.3 Pinus taeda | reverse complement strand
CTCTTTTAGCTTCATCTAGGAAGGGACAACGGTGGACAGTGTGATCACCTTCACACAGTTTACAAGGAAATTTGCGATTCCTTTTCTATCTAGATACTTCACTTTCGCTGGTTGATGGTGTACTTTCAACATGATCATCAGATGTTGACGTCACTGAATTGTGCAAACGAGGAGACCAGTCCCTTAGGATCCGAGGGATGCAAGGACAATCTCGATGATAGTGATCTCCTTTGCAATGACACATGGAGATTTAGGTTTAAACGGTGCGGTGTGAGGATTTTCGCTAGATGACGCATGGTTGCCCCCTTTCGCTTTTGGCTCCTTCTTCTTCTTTTCCTTTTTCTCTTTCTACTTCTTCTTCTTCTCAATTACTTGATCCTTAGCTTTACCAGCTTCATCAAGCGAAGAGGAAGGAGGAGAGGGAGAAACGGACGAAGTAGAAGGTCAGGGGGTAACTCTAGTATCATCTAGTTGTTGACTTGACTGTTCAGGAATTACAGTATTTTGAACGACAGAGGTAGAGAAGAGCCACACGGGCAAGCCAATTGTCAACCCTGGAAGTGATAATGTGGCCATATGGGGTGCACCAACATCTCCCCAAGAGGAGAAAGGACTAGGATTTCTTCTAAGAGGGAATCCTTGGTTGGTAGACTCCATTTTCCTCAACCTAAAGACCAACAAGGGAATTTGTGATGTTATTCTGATTAAAATAAATTTTAGATGCTTTGACACAACTTGTTTTTTCCATTTTTAAGAGTCGAGAAAAAACAAAAGATGACTCTAGTCGCCTTCAATTTTTAATGAGCCTGAAGTGACAAGTGCTCAGATGGACCTTTTCCTTTAAGGAGTCTGAAAAAGAACAAAAGAGACTTCTCTGGAAATCTAGGCAGAGGGATTGCCAAACCAATTGCAAAACTGTAGAATACTTTTTACGGTACGACAATTAATCTTCCCAAATGCTGTGTTCATTGCATTGCGATCGATAGGGCGGCAGACATGGCTTCCTAAGGATAAAGGGTATAGCCTATTGTGGTCTCCCAATATATACTCGATGGTACGTGGGAGCACAAGTCCGTATTGGCACTTGTCGTCTCAAAGTGGAGGAATCACCCAACCAACAATGAAAACAACAGTTGCTAGGTTTTACGACGCCAGAATACGTCTCTAGCCTAGACTTCTAGATGTTGTGCATTAGGTTCCAAAGCATTTTTAGATTCATTAAATTTATTTTATAGTTGATCTTGTTTAAAAATTTTCCTTTCAGGTTCACCGCATGAGGTGTATACAATTCCTAAAATGCAGTCTAAGATGATAAACAACTATTTAATCTTCTTTTCACAATGAAAATCCTAGCTACTAAGGAAAGAGAACTGAGGGTGTTTCAACAAAGAGCACAGAGCACACACTAAATGCATTGTCCTAAATCAAACCAAGAAGTATAAATGCAAATGCACATGCATGTATTTTTTTCCAGCCTTCTTAATGTATGAATGACAAGAAGAATGCTAAGTGCAAATTTGAATTATTTTCCAAAGCGACAATACTAACAAATTTCTTTTCAAAATGAAGTGAAGATAAGGGCGACACTTTGCGATTTCGAAATGAAAACTATTTTCGACACTTGAAAAACTACTAATTCAAATCCAATACAAGAGTAACAGTACAATCGACTATCAAGAACAATGGGATTCTCTTCTATGACCAAAAACGACACTTACGACACTTTCAGATCAAGAAATGACAGTCTGATTACGCTACTTCTTTGTAAAAGAGAACTGAAAATAGCGCACAAAACATAAAAACACTTATAGTTATTTGCACAATGGAGGTGGAATGATGGAAGAGAAGAGGGTTTCCACAGAGATATACTGACCACAGAGAGCAAAACTCCTAAATAGATCTGAAAAAGAGTGAAGAAAAACCAAAGTCTGAAGGTAAAATCAACCTTCTCTGACCATCACACATGTCACATAGGGAATCTAGTATGCATCTCACCTACTGCACACGGGAAGTGCGATGCATACTGACTGCCTTGAAGAGAGGGTGCGATGGTACCAGTGCGAGACTTTTATCCAGTCTTTGATCACAATTTGCAGTTCAGTTTAGGGATTTAGGCCGAGTAAGTGATGTTCAATAAATATAAATCACAGGGGTTGATCTAAGGAGGTTACTAGAGCCACCACTAGGGCAATTAGAGTATTTTCAAATCGATTGTTCAATTTGTAAACAAAACCCAGAGATAGACTGAAGCAACATTGATCTACTTTGCACTTGCATAGCAAATGCAGTTCGAAGGCTAGCTAGCTTGACTTCAGGCTCCGTCTGTAAGTTTATAAAACAAACAAAAATAGACCAGCAAATAATCTATTTGCTCCCCAGCGGAGTCACCATTTCGTCACTGGGATTAGTGTCCACTTAGAGCTGCTATTCCCACTAAGACTGGTAGCTATCTTAGAAACAAACAAGTTAAAACTACTTTTGCTTTCCTTTATGAAAAATAGATAAGAGGGGAACAAAGGATACCAACCTTTGTCTTGCGCTTGGTTCCTTGCCTAGTTCCTCTCCTTCTCGATAGATATTTTCCACTCATTCTTTGTCTACACAGCTTCAGAGAGCACTTGTCGAATCAAAGCAGCATAATACTATCGAAGAATAGAGATCTATAGTCATAAACAACATAGGACTAGATATGTATTGGCCACACAAATGCATATATAAAATCAAACATACAAGAATGTGGAGGAAAAATTGAATAGCTTTATTAATATCAAGAATAGCAAGAGGATTACAACCAATTGTTTTGACCCAGTATCATCCTCCAGCAAGAAAGCCCTTCTTCACCTCAAATAAAGCTTAGATCACCCAACAATATGATGTTACACCAGAAAACGAACAACACTTCTCTACAAGATACAAGATTCCAGCCTCTGGATCTCTGTGATGAGGGATCCCTATATAGATGATTGTAGGGGGTGAGTTAGCTTCTGGGATTTTGATTAGTGTCCTCTCTCTGATAGTTCTTGATTCTACTTAGATATTGATGATCTCTTACTCATCCCTGGGCGAAATCAGAGAGGCAAGTGTCATAGGGGAAGTTTCTGGAAGGTTCTATGATCCTCCACCTCACAAACTGTCTCTGTCATTTGTCCATTCTCGCCCATTGCACCCCACAGAGGGGCCATCCAGTATGCATCGCACCTTTTACACTGGGAAGGTAGTATGCATCGCACCCTCTGTAATGGGCATTCTGTATGGTCTAGTTTTGACCAGTTTTGAGTAGTTTTCTGTGGAGAACTTCTGGGAGATGATGTAATCAGCTGACCTTGTTCCTTTAGGTAGTGAAGCAACACTTTTAGGGACTTAGGAGCCCTCAGTTTATGGACATTTATGATTGGGGTTGCAGTGCACAAAAATGTCTATAACACTGTGACCTTTCACCTCCCTTTTCTCCTAATTTCAATGATTTTCTTAAATAGATGTGCCAAAAATGTCATTTTGCCTTTCCAAATCCTTAGCCATTTCCTTTTCCAATTTCCTTAGCCATTAATGAACTGATGAATGCCCATACTAGGATGTCTTTCCCAACATTCAACTTGGAATAAGTGTCCCATCAACCGTGGTTATTATTTTTTCCTTTATTAACTTTTATTACATGGAATTTTCACCAAGGCTGTTACACCCTAATTATTTAACAACATGTTCTGGAAGTAGGTACAACCCATGATCTACAAGCTACAACTTTCCTGGCCCCAATGATTCATCGTTCATCCATTTTCAAACTATAACCATAAATGCCAAATCCTTACATAAACAATTAAATATGTCTCTCTAAACGCTAACCAAAACACCTTCAACAATCTTGATTACTGAGAAATCCACCATCCATAGCAGTAGCCTAAATTCAACCCAAGTCACACAGTGCTACAATGCATACTGATTTTCTCAATCGAATATGCTTATAAAGAATTTTGACTTGTATTTTTATCTTCTTTTCTTTTTAGTTAACTTGCACTTTAATTCTTTCATGGATATATTATTTTGTCTTTATCTAACTTTTGTAAAATTATCTACATGTGTTCTTCAAGATTTCATTCATTAATATGCTATTCTAAACTTAGTCTCCGAGTTTTTCTGTCGATTCTTATTATTTTTGCACTTTACAGGTTTTAGTTGGGGTTTTAACTATAGTGTTAACTTTGGCTAACTACTAAACCTAGCCAGACTGTGAAATAAGACATCAAAATTGTCCTTGCCTCTAATTTTCCTCTTATTCTATCCATGTCATTGATCTACTGCTAACTCATTCATCCAAATATGGCATAGTGCTAAATTTATCTCGTCAAATTGTTCCATGCAAAAACACTTCCAAATATAGCTCTGTTAGCCTATTTTACCTTAATACCAAGATTCAAGCCTTTGACTTGCTACCACGTGGCCTGACCGTTCCATCCTGAACCTTCTCCCTCTGTGCACACTTTATCCTTACAAGGTATTACGCATCGGGATAAGTTATATAAGAGATCCAATATATGGTCAATATAAATTATTGTCGCTTGTTGCTGTCAGAGCTATGTTTTCTTGTATGTCGGAGAGAACCATTTGGTGGTTTATGCGACCCCTCCTTCATGGTTTGTGGTATTAAGGCAGAGGGGTAATGAAATTTATCTTTTCCATCGATCTCAATAGCAACATATTTGCAAACCACTTTGCACCACCCCCTGTGTGCTAACAATAGAGCATGTGGATCCCGCATAATTTCTTAGATGTGTCGGTGGGGACATGTGGTGATAGATCCACCAACATACTTGCTCTCTGTTTAAATATCGGGTTCCACTAGCATTCCTCTAGCTTCTCCTCCAGCTTTGGACTTACCACCAAACTTAACTGTTACTAACACCACCTCCACCATATTCAGCTTTGCATACGTTGACTTTTGGGGCTTCACCCTTGATTGGCCACAAATTTCAATACAAAAGGCCATTTATGATCTTCCACATACCACTTAAAAGTTATTTTCGAGCTCTTTTTATCTAAGTGGGTTCCAACTATGTATGATGTGATCTACTATCCAAGAATTTACTTCACAATCTCTGCACCTTTTCATTATCCATGTTCTACTCATCTTGTTCACCAATCTGCTTGAAAGCTTTACACCACCTTTGTCACTCTTTGTCATCCTTTGCCATCAATGAAAACACAATTCCAACACCTATCTTAGTAGCCTTCATTACCACTAAAGAACCCTTGGAAAATTTTAATGCTCCACCTTGACCTATCCACTTATAACCACTAGAATCCAACACTTCCAAAGAAATTAGTTTTTTATTTAATTTAGGTACATGTGAGAACATGTCTCACATCTATTAATGTTCACAAAATATGCCATCAAACATCTTATTTTGACACTCCCAACCCTGAAAGTCTTACAATAAATATTATTAAAATTAAGGACAAATCCACCATTAACAACTTCAAATGTTGAAAACCAATTTTTGTATGGACACATATCATGATATGTGCCATAATCTAATAGCCAATCTTCATAATATTTAAGAAATTACAAATTGACAATACTTCATCGATTATAGATGAATCTAATTTAACTTGATTTTCCTCCTTTTTAAAACTTCCTTGGATTCTTGTCTTTTCCAACAGTCTTTCTTGAGATGCCCGAATTTGTTGCACAACCAACATCTCATTCTACTATTTTTTCCTTATGATTTTGACTTAGATGTACCTATTGATTTATCTCCTTTCTCACTAGAGTGACCTTTAACAACCATTTCTTCTAGCATTGAGGTTTTAATTCTTGATTTTCTCCTTACCTCTTCAGATAATAGAACTCCAACTCCAACATCAAATTCAAGATTCTCCATTATGCTTAAGCTTATGGAAGTTACAAAATGGTCCCACGATTTAGGTAGCAAACAAAACAGCATATCTGCCTTATCTTTGTTACTAAGTTTGATATTTTACAATTTAAATGGAAAATAATAGTATTAAACACATTTAGGTGATTTTTTTTTTAACCTTATTTCATATTCAGGCTATACAACTTCCTCTTTAAGTAGACTTGGTTTGTCAAAGATTTCATCATATATGGACCTTCAAACTTGCTCCACAAGCCCTTTCTTGTCACTTCTCCAATAATGTTGAATAAAACATCATCAATAGGACAAAACTAAATTGTACTAAGGGCTCTAGCATCCAAGTCCTCTCATTCCATCAATCATCATCATAGGCTTCTTGCTCCTACCACTTCACGACTTTGCAAACCCTATTGTACTAGCAAATCTTCTACTTTTAATTTCCATAGTTCAAAATTATTTTTCACGTTAAATTTTTTGACTTCAAATTTTGCATTTTCCATTATTTTTAATGATGACTCTTCTTTTATAAAAATAATTAATGCCACAAATTGAAAATAATCACTTCCAAAAAACCCTTTTAGAAACCCCTTTCAAACATGTAGGTCTTTATTTCATAAACCTTACTCTGTTTTTTTTTTTTATAACTATGTTTCAAAAAACCCATTTGAAACCCTATCTTTCAAAAAATTGTTCATAAGGTCCCATATTTCATAGAAAAGTTTGCTCTTGAATTTTTTTCAAATTTTGTTTTATAAACCCCACTAAAATTTGTTCTTAAAGTTTAGCCTTAGTTTCTCAAATTTTAAGAAACCTATTTTACTTTTTAAATGTTTTAGACTAAATCACTCTAAGAGATATGCCCCAAAAAAATTCTTTCAAGGTCTGTTGTCACTTTTTTACCTATCTTCACCAAAAAAATTGAAGTGTACTCAATGGTAGCTTGATTTTGGATTTGTGGTATTCCATGGGCCTGTAGGTTTGTCATTATGTCAGCTTGTATCCTCCATTGCCTACGAATATTCTTCCTTACATCAACTGCACTCAAGTTTGTTTGTCTGGCTGACTACTACTCCAACACATTTTTGAGATCCAAAAATAATTGATTGGTCATTTTTCACCATGTGTTCTCTATATTCACTTCTCTGCGATCGCCCCACAGACCGTGGGTAGGATTTCCCTTTGATGGCTCAACTTTTAATGCTAACTCGATTAGGGTTATGTTGGAAGTTAAGTTTTTCTTCACATAATTTTATTTACATGGTTGTGGCTTAGCTACATTCTTTACCTGAATATGACCCTTTGGATTTATGTTCTGTATTTGTGTTGGGACTATGGGCCCTGGGCTTCATCGTTTCTTGTGTTAGTGTTAGACACCTCCACTGACGAATGGGTTCCACTACTATCTATGACCTTCACACTTCCTTAGCATTCTCAAACCTAGACTCAAACAAAGCTTGGTTCCTCAAGCTTTGAGAACACTTGTTATTTTTTGAGTTTGTACATGAATTTTTTCTCAAGAAAAAGGGCACACAAATATACACAATTACACAACATTAACATGGTTAAAACTTGATACTTTTTCAAGGAAACATATATAGGAAAGTAAAATAGGATTTTATTGTGGGAGAAATGATAAAATCATGTTTACTCACTTATTACCCTCATCTCTTGGAATTAATATATAAAGTAGGAACCATTACAATAATTTTGGTAACTATATTTTGGTTTGTAAAATACGTACGTTAGAATCACTGCAACATTATTTATATCAATAAATTAGTTTTACATTTACATTTTCTTTTAATTATTGTCATATTCTAACATGTAGAAGAATTTCTCACAAGGTACTTAATATGGGCTACTTCTAGCCTACCTTAATCCATGATTCAAGTAAGTATGTAAGAAGTTGTGCCAATTGTGAGAGAATGTTTATCCAGTTACATGATATTAGATTCCATTACAAACCCAAATTATCATTGATCCATTTGATACATGGGTATTGGATTTCATCGAGCCAATCAATCCCACAGCTCCACAAAAGTTCATGTTATGGTCTACAACAGTTACATGGCTAAATGGGTAGAGGCTAAAGCACTTCCACAAACAACATGAAAAGCAATAATATATTTCCTCTATGAAGAGATATTCATTCATTTTGGATTACCACAAGGTTTCATCATTGATGGAGGACCATAGTTTACCTCACAATTCAAAATCTTACCAAGAAATATCATATTTCACACCATACTACCTCTCCTTATCACATGGAATCCATTGGGAAAGTGGAAAGCACTAACAAAGTATTAGAATCTATTTTGAAAAATATCATAATATTCCACCATTGGGATTGGGTTTCTAGACTCCTAGAAGCTCTTTGGGCCCATAGGACTACATAGCGGAACAACACAAGGTTCACTCCTTAGCGCTCATTTTTGGTAATTCTCTTTTTTTTTTCTAATTGAATTTGAGGTGAAAACACTAAGGATTTCTCTATATGTGCCCTAGATCTTATAGAAGCACATCAACACCATTTGGATTAGCTTAATGAATTAAATGAGGTTCAATAAATTGCACTGCATCAAACTTCCATCATCCAACAATAACATAAGATGGCATGATAAAATCATAAAGTAGAATATATTAAAAGCAAGGGATTGAGTGTTACTTTATGATTCTTTCTTGAAGGATTTCAAGGGTAATACAAAGTGGGTAGGATCTTATGAAGTAGATATTGTCTTTTATAATAGTACTATTAAATTGAGGACTATTGATCAAGAACACACTCCACTACTTGCTAATGGGCATCAATTACGAGTTTACTGCTATCCATTTTCCAAAGAGAAATTTATCAAAATTGTAAAAGATTAGTTATATATTTAAGTTGTTAATTCAATAACCTCACATCCAACAACCTAATATACTATTGAAAATGAACAAACAAATAAAACAAAATAAAATAATCTTATAGTGAAATCCCAATTTTGGTCTCTACAGTATTCAATGCTACCAGAAAACTAGTTTTCTATGTAGTATCACTAGGCATATTAATAATCTAACCACGAATACTTCTTTTGAATCACAATTATAAAGGTACCATCTGAAAACTAGTAGACTAGCAGAAGATTCCTATGAAAGAGAGAGAGAAAAAAAGAAGAAAAAACTACAAACAATATCATCTACATAATAGGATAACAATGTAAACTTTGAAATGGGAACTATAAACTCAAAATGGGAACTCTAGCCAAAAAACACCAAAAAAAACATGAAAAACAATGCTAAAAACGAAAAATGTGTATACTAGAATGATGTTTTTTTAGGGTTAATTTTCAACATATTTAAAGAGTGGTGGTAAAATCAATTTTTTTGTGCGAAAAAAACAATAGTTTTTGAGGAAAAAACACACTAATTTTTTTGTTAGAATAACATTTTTCTTTTCCATGTATAATTTCAACATTTTTTTAGTAATGACGATAAAGATAAAATATTGGGATCTGAAACACATTAAAATTCCATCAGTATTCATCCATGTTGTTAAAATATAATAACATGACGCTAAAAATCGCTAAAATTCTAATTGTTTTCAACCATAACATTAAATATACAAAAAAAATTGGAAAAATTTCAACCATATAATTAACAAACTCATTCAACACATTTAAACCATGACATTATGAACAAATTACATGACTAAATTAATCGAAATGTCAATACTTGTAGATTGAACGAAACATAGATTATATCTCTAAGTTATTGTTGCATTGTATATATTGTAAACAATAAAAATCATCATAATTAAAACATATAATCCACCAAACATAAAAATGACTCATAACTTCATTTAACACCATATGGAAATAATTTTTTTTATTTCAAGATAAGCTGTCTTAGACAATTATTCAAAATCGCTCATATTTTCTTGCACACCATTAGAATTCACATCTTCAGATGAATGAATGAATGTAGATGAAGATGTTCCATATTATTAGATCTAAGACTTTTGTGATCCATATTGTAGATATAAGTCTTTCAGATAATTACATCGTTAGGATTTGGTCGACATTTCAAACCAACTTATGTGGTTGATCCTCAGGACAAGGTGAGAAATCAATTGATCTACAGGAATCAATAGCATGGATGCATCATTGCCCAGAGTTCACTGTTGAAAACTAGTCGTTGGTAAAATATTATTTTAAGAAAAAGTGGTAAGGGATTATCTATTTAATAATTCAAAATTTAGTTAAAATCTATTTGTTATGTGATAATTAATTATTTAATTTCGATATTATAAAATAATAATGTAAGGATATCAATTTATATGGTAATAGTTAATTTATATAATATAATTTGACTTATTAAATAAAATAAACTCAGTTGAAAACTAGTTGTTATCATAATAATAATAATAATAATAAAATTATTTTCATTATATTTTAGTGATAATTTCACTATATTGTTGGCATTATGATACAGGCGTTGTCCTTGATGGCAACTCACACAGATGACAGTTCACAATGCAACAAGTTCACAACAAAGGACTCCAGAGATTGAAGACAGAGAGGTATATGCTGATTCACTTTGTTAAAGTAGCATATACTCGCGGGAACACAGAACAAAAAGAGCATATACATATACACACACTTTCACAAAAGGAAAAGCGCGTATGGGATGGAAAATCAAGGTTTTGGTCCAAGGTATTTGGTCTGTGGTATTGACCTTAGGTATTTGGTCCAAGGTATTGGTTCTAAGTGTTTTTGGTCCAAGGTATTGACAAAGGGCCTAATGCTATATAAGGAGGAGAAGATCATAAGGCCACAGAGTGCAAGCAATACGATTCAAAGGAATACTTCTATTTTATGTTGCGGGGTTAGGTTTGGGACTAAATCTGAAATATTTATGTGCACCTTGAGTTCAATATTGGATTAGGACCATGAGACCTGAAATGACTTATTCTTGAATGATATGATATTGGTTGAGACTAGATCTGATGTTTTGCGCTTGTTTTATTCGTTGTCTATCATGATTTGGGTTTGTCTGAAGTCTGGAATTGTAGCAAAGTTTTGAGTCAATATTTGCAAATCTGTACGTAGGTTTGTCTTAGCCAAAGAGCGTATATATGCAGGTTTTCTTATTTCAAGTAGCGTATACAAAATAAAAGCTTCTTTTTTCAGATCTGACTGATCTATCTGATCAAATTTTAATGTTTTACTGCTATTTGTCAATGAAGTCTTCTTAGATCTGAATGTAAAACTGAATACATAAGGAGACTGGCATTTGATTGATTGATTGCATAAGTGAGAAGTGATATCTGTCCCTCTCTGTGTAAAGCTCTGTAAATTGACAATAGATATTCTGTATATTGCTGGTTGGTATAGACTTGATTCAAAATTTTATGTTTGCAGTAGTTTTGATGGTATACGTAGGTT
This sequence comes from Pinus taeda, assembly GCA_000404065.3. Taxonomy (NCBI): domain Eukaryota; kingdom Viridiplantae; phylum Streptophyta; class Pinopsida; order Pinales; family Pinaceae; genus Pinus; species Pinus taeda. The sequence continues at coordinate 123,146 of APFE031726928.1, read as the reverse complement.
TGATTAACGAAAGTAGTGTATACACGCAGTTTGGGTTTAGCCAAGTAGCGTATACACTCTAATGCATGATTTTTGAGGTTACAACTGGTTCTGGGTTCAACACAGTGTTCTGGTGTCAGTGATTTGATTGCTCAGAATAACTGAATGTTGGTTGATGCAGTTTAAGTTTAAAAAGTTTTTGATGGGTCTAGTATGAAAATTATATGAAACATGGCCTTCAGATTGTGGTGTTGTGATCCAGGAGTATCTAGTCTGAAAATTCATGAAACATGGTCCCTGGAGGAAGAAAGAAGGTCATAGCCTTCTGTAGGTCGGCACCTACGTACTAGTAAACATATTGGCTAGTACAAGATCTAGGGGGTTGCAGCTCCCTCCCAGTAGAAGCTGGAAAACGAGAGAAGGTTGTAGCCTTCTGCAGGCAGATGCCTACATACTGGTATGAGTTTTCACCAGTACAAGATTGTATATAGATTTTCTTATTATTAAAAGAAGACAGAGATGACACCAACAGGTTGTTTTCACCCACATTGGGTTTCCACCTTAAATCTTGGTGTTCATGTGTGTTGCTTTATTCTGCTTTTAAAACACTGTCTAATAAGTTATTGATGTATTGATTTAAGATCAACACATGATAAATTGTCTAAATCACAAGTTCTTTGGATATATGTAGGTTTCTTTAATCACAATTGTGTGTACATGCTAGTTCACTTCATTGAAGTAGCGTATATAAATCTATTTGGGAAATAATATTATTGATTTGATAATAATAATTCACCCCCTCTCATTATGATTTCCAACAAACTAGTTGTTGGTAAAATATTATTTTAAGAAAATGTGGTAAGGGATTATCTATTTAATAATTCAAAATTTAGTTAAAATCTATTTGCTATGTGATAATTAATTATTTAATTTCGACATTATAAAATAATAATTTAATGATATCAATTTATATGGTAATAGTTAATTTATATAATATAATTTCACTTATTAAATAAAATAAATTTGGTTGAAAGCTAGTTGTTAGAAATATATAATAATAATAATAATAAAAAATTAATTTCACTATATTTTAGTGATAATTTATTAATATTATCAATTTCTCTAATAAGAACAATTTATTAATGTTGTCCATTTAATATGATTATTCTTAATTAAAGGATAACTTGTCCTTAAATAGGAGGAAAGAAGAGATAAATGTAAAGGTTAACTGAAATATTAATAGCTAAGTATATTATTCAATGCAAAATGAAATCAAATAGAGAAAACAAAAATGGATGTTAAAAATATATATAATAAAATGAACATATTAGACAAATGGAGATAAAGAGAATTAAAAAGGAAAATAAGGGATAAGACTAGAAGAGGAAAGAAGAATAATTAAGGGGAGACTAAGGGAGAAAGGATAAAAAAAGAAAGAAAGAGGAGGAGTCATGATGAGAGGGCTGGAATCCACCTTTTACTTAATTTCCACCCATCATCCCTATTAAGGTTACTGGCATGCTTTTCGATTTCAATTGCTTCCCTAAGTTTCCTGTGGTGGAAATGATCAACCTTAGCAATGACTTTGGAATCTTCAATGCAGACGTGGTGTTTCGATTTCTCTGCATGTTCGGCAAGGTCTGATGTGCGGGAACAATTGTGTCTAATGTCAGCAGCATGCTCATTAATCCTCTATTTAATAGACCTACTTATTTCTCCAATATAGGGGATACCACAGGAGCAAGGAACAAGGTAGACTCCTTTCGAGTCTTTATGATCAATAGGGTCCTTAATAGATCTAAGAGAATTCTTAATGGTATTGAGAGGTGTAAATGAAGTAGAGACATTAATATTCCTAAGAATATGGGCAATCCTATCTGTGGTTCCTTGGATATATGGGAGATGAACCTTAGAGATAGGATCAACATGAGTGGGTTTAACTCTAAGCGCTTTTTTGGCTCTTTGAAAGGCCTTGAGGCTTAGAGGTCTGCTATACCCATTATTTTGAAAAACTTCAAGGAGATGAGATTTCTCGTGTTGAAGGTGGCTATCATTAGAGATTCTTAGACTATGGGTGGCAAGAGTGCTGAGAACCTTGAATTTCTGTGCCGGGAAATGATGGGAACTCACATGAAGATACTATTCAGTGTGAGTCTTTTTCCTAAATACTTGGTGACAAATAGAGCCATCTTCTCTCCTAGAAAGGAAAATGTCAAGAAAGGGAAGGCAACCATTCTCCTCAACTTCCATCGTGAACTTGATGGAGTCTGATTGAGAATTAGGGTGGTTAAGAAACATATCCAATTTCTCACAACCATGAGACCAGATGACACAGGTATCATCAACGAACCTTTTCCATTTTTTAGGGTGAAATTGAGTAGTGGCTAAGGAATTGGTCTCAAAATCTTCCATAAACAAGTTAGCAATGATGGGTGAAGGAGGGGATCCCATGGCAACACTACAAGTTTTCTCATAAAATTCACCTTGGAAACTAAAGAAAGTCGAAGTGAGGCAAAGACCAACTAACTTGGCAGCATCTTTGTCAGAGATGCGATTTATGATGTCAATGGCTTCTTAGATGGGAATTTTGGTGAATAAGGATATGAAATCAAAACTAACCAGCAAATCTCCAGGTTTGAATTTGACATCTCTCCACTCTTGAATAAATGAGGTAGAGTCTTTAACAAAAGAATCAGTGCGACCATCAAGAGGTTTAATATTTTGAGAAAGGAATTTTACAAGAAGGTAGGTAGGTCTGCCTATTGTGTTAACAATAGGTCTTAAGGGGTCCCCTGATTTATGAATATTTGGTAGGCCATAGATTCTAGGGGTGAGGGGATTTCTCTCAATGAGATTTTGAGAGAGAGGATTGAGAGACGGATCAGTTTTAATAACGGATGCTACCTCTTTGGAAATGGACTTAGTGGGGTTCTTCTTAAGCTTGATGTAACTCCCACTACTAGATAGATGGTCTACCATTTTTTGGACATAGTTAGACTTATCAAGATTGACAACAGCTCCACCTTTGTCCACTCTAAGGACGACAATGTCGGGGTTGTCCCTTAGGGATTTAAGGGCAAGAAACTCAACCTTTCTCAAAATTTTCCTAGGAAGCTTGGCCTTTCTAAGAACAATAGCACAACCTTGCCTAATATTTTCCTTGACGCTATCTAGAATGTATTTAATACCATACTAAATGTTCCATATTATTCTTGTAGGTTTTAACCCCGTACAGAAATTACCTGCATACGAATTCTAAATCACAGGAAAAATAAAAATGCGAGAGCATAACACATAAAACACATATAGATAGAGATTACCCACTAGATCTCAAAACCGAGACTACCAGCTTGATTTTTCATTATGTTCCTTTCAATGTTACAATACATATTTATACATGCTGAAGCATCCAATACCATGGACCGAAAAACCGTCACGTCCAATACATGGACCAAAAAACCATCGATCCAATACCATGGACCGAAAACCATCGCGTCCAAAAAACATGTGCGAAAATCATGCACAAAACCATAGGTGGGTCTGCCCAACTTAACATAGGGTCTAAAACCAAAATTTTCCGGGGCGCTGCCTTGGACCCCATAAAGTGGGGTTACAGGTACCCCTCAAACCCCCTGTTAACTATGTGGAAAGAATATAACACAACCCAACAATCTCCCACTTGTTGTTTTCTTTCCACAGGGGGCCACAGGAGAGCTTAGTCACTTTTCCAGCCCTAAAACACCCATTATTTCTCTACACCAAGAGAACTTCTCAGAGCTCACAGATTTTGTCAATGCATCTGTAGTATTCTTCAAAGTGTCCACCTTTACCAGCAACACCTTTTGGTCTTCTATCATATCCCTCACAAAGTGATATTGAACATCAATGTGCTTTGTCTTTGAATGATAAGTAGGGTTCTTTGCCAAGAAAAGTGCACTTTGGCTATCACAGTCTATCCTTATAGCTCCCTGTACTAACCCCATACTTGAACACAATCTCTGCAACCAAACTGCTTCCTTGCTTGCATGAGTGGCTGCCATGTATTCTGCCTCTGTAGTTGATAGTGCCACTACAGATTGTTTCTTTCTCATCCAACTGACTGCACCTCCAAATAGGTTAAACACATACCCACTTGTAGATCTTCTCTGATCCAGATCTCCAGCCCAGTCTGCATCAACAAAGCCACGAATATCCAACACTCTGGCCAATCCTGGTCTTCCTTGGTAGCACAAACCATAATCATTAGTGCCACGCAAATACCTGAAAACCCGCTTCACTGCTGTCCAGTGCTCCTTCCATGGTTTTGACATAAACCTGCTCAATACTCCCCCTGCATGTGCAATGTCTGGTCTAGTACAGACCATTGCATACATCAAGCTACCGACTGCACTTGCATATGGAACACGGGACATGTCCTCTTCCTCTTCTTGTGTCTTGGGACACTGTCAGCAGATAACCTCACGCCTACAGGAATAGGAACCTTCATCGGTTTACTATCCTGCATATTAAACCTCTGCAGTATTGTCTCGACATACTTCCTCTGGTTTAACCAGAGCTTCCTCTTTGCCCGATCTCTTTTAATTTCCATGCCCAAAATATAGTTTGTAGCACCGAGATCTTTAATGTCAAATTTGGAGGACAATTGGGTCTTCAAATCCTGGATAATTTCTTTGTCATTTCCAACCAACAACATATCATCCACATACAAGACCAGATAATAACACGGTCACCAATTAATTTAAAATACACACAATGATCTGCTTTGCTTCTGGTGAAGCCAAGTCCCCGTATAAATGTATCAAATTTCTGATACCACATCCTTGGTGACTGTTTTAACCCATACAGAGACTTCTTTAACTTGCATACCAGTTCTTTCTACCCTTCACTGCAAAGCCTTCAGGTTGCTTCATGTAGATTTCCTCTTCCAAATCTCCGTGAAGAAATGCTGTCTTCACATCCATCTGTTCTGTCTCAAAATCAAAAGCAGCAGCAACAGATAAAAGTAATCTAATAGAAGTTACCTTGGCAACAGGAGAAAAAATATCACCAAAATCAATTCCCGCACCTGGGAATAACCTTTTGCTACCAACTGAGATTTGTATTTCTCCACCTTCCCTTCTGCATTTGTCTTCTTCTTGAACACCCATTTGCTGCCAATGGGTTTCCTTCCAGCCGGCAACTCCACCAGTTCCCAAGCCTCATTTTTGTGCAAAGATGCCATTTCATCAACCATGGCCTCTTTCCAGAGTTTTTCCATCCTCTGAATCCACTGCTTCCTTCACAGTTCTGGGATCATCATCAGTAACAGACAAAGAAAAGTTTGAACAGAAAGCAGATGGACTATACCTTTCTGGCTTCTTTCTCGAGTTGATCTTCTCACAGCCAGAGTTTGTGGCTCTTCATCTTCTGATTCCTCCTCTGCTACAGAGTCTGATTCTTCCTCCTTTAGTTCAAACTCTATCTTCACAGGTTGCTTTGGTTGGACTTCATGTTTAATAACATCTTTCACCTCTCTGAACACCACATCTCGACTGTACACAACCTTCTATGTGACTGGGTTCTAAAGCTTATAACCCTTTAAACCATCCTTATATCCAATAAAGATGCACTTTTCAGATTTACTATCCAACTTGGTTCGTTTCTCCTTTGGAACATGTACATATGCATCACATCCAAATACACTGAGATGTGAAAGAGAGGGTTTCTTACCAGTCCATACTTCTTGTGGAGTCTTATCGTCCAACGCTGATGAAGGTGACCTGTTGACC